>JAMLFY010000112.1:0-66638 GCA_030441495.1 Dalbergia oliveri
GATAAAGTTTTGATGTTAGGATAATTTAAGTATAGAGATATAGTTACCAAATTAATAATTAATACTTCCTAGATTTCGAAAATGAACATATATTTGTGCAAAAGTTAAAATTTTCAAAATTTACACTTATTTTGAAAAGGGAGGTAGTAATTATCATGCTACATGTATATATGGCAAACTCTGCACCCGGGCTGAGACAAGGAGTTAGCGTGTTAATTTCATACCCCTTGCTTACCTGTAAGCTTTTAGTTATGTCATTAATGATGCCTGTGATTCGTTAAAGCACGTCAACAGTTTGGTGCTCGTATTGTACTCATTTTTATTTAATCATGGACTTCTCATATATTCATACGGAGTAACACGAAGACTATATTACTTAAATTCCTCCATTTTAAAATATTTTAATCTAAAAATAATTATCTATTTAAAAACTTGAAGTAATATTAATTGTTTATTATCAATAATATCTCTATTAAATATTATTGAAAGAGTAAAAAGATATAGTGGAATATGAGAACAAGTTGGTATATCAAAGAAAAATAAGAATAATTCAGTAAGTTATTTTTAATTTTTAACTAATATTTTTTAATTTTAATGTATCTAAAATTCAATAATTATTTAAGACGAAGAAAATGATAAAAATGATCTACCAATGTAATCATTTTAAATTCATTTCACAAATTGTGAGCACAATTACATCATTAAACTTATAAACCATGAAAGCTATTAAAAGCAAAAGGTGTCGCAATCGAGAGCGAAACCGACCTATTTAATGGCATTATTATATCCACGCCAACCTGCGCAAAAATGGCAACTTTCGTGGGATTCATAGGCTATGACCGTTGAATTGTTTTTATCGTGGAAAAAAAAATTAATGCATAATTTAGTACTTCATATTTTATTTATGAATTATTTTAATTTTTAACTTTTAAAACGATCAAAATAGTTTAATATTAAAATATGAGTTAAGTTAGTCTATAATTCAACTTTTATTTAATATTTTATTAATTAAATGATGATGTGTAATAGTAAGTAATATTTTATCATACCATGTATCATTTAAAGTAAAATTAATTTTAAAATAACTTATTTTGATATCTAAAATTATAGAATATAAGTCATTTTATGTGTTAAAATGAATATTTAAATAATTCATTTTTTGTAATTTTAAAAACTAAAATGAGTCATTTTAAATTTTATTATACTTTATATGACATATGATATGTCAATGTATCACTTAAGGTTACCTATTATCATTTAATTGACATAATATTAAATAAGAGTGATTTAAACTAACATTGACTCATATTTTGTAATATCCTTACTAATTTGACTCATTTTAAAAGTTATAAGCTAAATTGACTTAATGAGGATAAAATCATTAATTTGAGAAAAAAATCATATTTTAGATAACTTTGTGTGGCAACAGAGAGACAGAACTTCGAATATACATGTGGATATACTAGAAATTCTTAAATTAAATGCTATAAGAGTAAGAACAAATATTTAATTTGTTCGATTTATTACTACCTTCGTTTGTTTTTTTCACTTTTTGGTTTATTCATAAAGTGATATATCTAGTCACAATAGATATAATCGTCTAGTATATATCACTTTATGAATGAACCTAACAAATAAAAAAGACATTTACTTTGAAAATGATTAGATGAACTTGAAATTAGAGTAGATTTAAGTATATTTTACAATACTACCATTATCACCTACCCTAATATTTTCTCATATTTAATTTATCCACTAACTCTCACTCATAAGGATATCAAGGAAAAAATAATTAATATTGTCTAGAATTCTTAAAAGGAGATAATAATAGAAAAATAAAATTTTATAGCAGACACTTATTAGAGAATAGAGATAATATAAAATATTTTTTTCATATCTAGTGCACCTAAAAATTTTTGATAGATTTTTTTTTGTTAATATCCATCACCAATAGGTAATTAATCCTTTGAGGTTATCCTTAAAAGGATAAATCTTTGTCACAAAATCCTCTTCATATATACCGTGATGAATTAAATCTATGACTAAATATTTAAAGAACCCAATTAACTATTACCAACCGTGTTATGCTCTCGTGGTTTTTCTCGTAGATATATACGCTAATTGTCACTTGATCACAATGGAGTTGCTAAGTGCCAATTAATTAAGAAGCAAAGTACATGCTGATCACTGACTGCAGAATACGCGAGACATTTATGCAGCCAGTAGCTAGAGATCATTCCATTTGCTGAAAAAAACCAAAGAGATATCATTTCACTTCTCTGTTACAGAGTGCTCTCTAGCTAGTTTGTCCTAAATCATTCGACCAAATTAAATGAGAACTATTTGTGAAAAAAAAAAGTTACCAAGAACAGTAATCAATCCTAGTGCAAATAAAAAGAACTTTCTTGATAATAAAGATTGCCAAAATTAACATAAGACCAGCTATGATAGAATCAGTTTTCCATTTTACTTTCAAGACTTCTTCTATCTTTTGAATTAAATTTTGATAACTCAACAAGACAGTTTTCTCTTTCAATCGTGATGACTTCTCTCTTAATTCTTATTAATTATTTTTACTAAGTTTTTCATAATTCAGTTAGGAGGACAAAAAGAAAGAAAAATGATACTCCCTCTGCTGCATATCAATTGTCCAAAATATAAAAGAAACATATATATTATGAAAACAATAAATGAATATTGATAATAGTGTAAAAGTCTGTTAATTGATAAAAATGTTTGTATTTAATATGATTATACTCTTTAAAAAGCAAAAAACAAATAATATATATATATATATATATATATATATATTATAATTAGTAAATAAAAATTAATATTTTCTTAATTTAATAAATAGACAAATGAAAAGAAATAAAAAATTTTAAAAAATTGAATAATTGAGTTGAAATGGTGGGAGTATAATATATCCGAATTAATAATGACCCGTCCCCTTGTTGATAAAAATTTCTGTATGTATTTCAAAAGCCATAAACCAGGCGGTCATTTCCACTATTTGAAATGTACATTTTTCCATTTGTGGCACATCTCCTTTTCACCAGGCTGTAGCTGGCTTCGGAGGTGGAGATCTGTCAGGAAGACCTAATAAAAAATATCACAGCGTACCAAATGGCGATAATAGTTGGCGCATTCTAGAATGTAAACGGCAATCCCGTCTAGTATAGCCAACAGATTAGGTTGTGAAATACGGCACAAGATTTCAAGCTGGTAATTCACGCTTGACGTGAGTTTGGGCGTGAATTGATGCTATCACCATAGCTTTGAAGTTCATAGAAATAAATAAATAAATAATAATTAAGCTTAGAAAAGTCCAAGGGATGATATTCCTTGTATATAACCTTCATACATGAGGTCATGAGATGTCACGATACTTACATAAGCGTGTCCTTACCTACCTTGAGATGAGTAAAAATATGAGTTTGCTTCTGGGCGAAGGCTATGGTACGTAGTGCACCTATCTTTATGTACCAAAAATACTAAGACACTGAATAATAAAATAATATATGTTCTGATTTATTTATTAATTAACACATAAGTTTTTATCTTTATTGTCCTCATCTCCCTTATATTTCTAATGCAATAACTTATTTATCAATCATTAAATTAAAATAGAGCAAATATTTTATCTTACTCTAACATAACTTAAGAATTTCTCCTTTATGTACATCACACATCTTGAGATCTAGTAGTTAAGAGAATAAGGTGATCAATATATCAAATTATTTGTGATATGTTCTAGCATATTTTTTTTCAATAGATTAAAAGAGCTCACAACACTCCATCAGGAGGGAGCCAACCGTGTAGAGAGAAAGTATGAAACTGGTATATTACATTACATTGAATATCGCTAATTATAGTATATAAATACATATTACAATCACTACAAGAAAACTTAACATTATTAAGGGTCATTTGTGTTGAAAAAGACATGTTTGGCCGTAAAAATAGTTTTTTCAACAATAATTTAATTGTCGAAAAGTGTTGAAAAAGATATCGTCAAGTAAAGAAATTTCGATAGAATGTGGCTGTTGAAAATACTTGCCAACCTTTTTTGACAATTATTGACTATCAAATACTTGTAATTGTTGTCAACTAAAACCATACCCCAACTCTTTTTTTTTTACAATTATAAGTATTGGGAGTTATAAACATTGACAATTGTAAAAAAATTACTTCAATTAGGTAGACAACAAAATATCAATTTATAACATTGTATCAATTCATATTAAAAGTATGATTTTTCTAACAAAAGTACAAGTCAATCATATGTTCTAATATAGTAAGAACAAAATAAAAGCAAATGTTTCTCCTTCTCATACTTCTTTAGGATCTATATGTATAAATGACAAAATAATGTTAAGAGTGCTGTATTATGTTTGGATTTTAAGGCTATCTACATTAATTTTGTTCGTTTCAATTGCTGGATTGTTTTCTAGATATTTTGCAAAGACAATTGGTTGAAATTTAGTCTTTAATCTTGATCTCCTTCCTAAAATGAGAAATATAAAAAGAATTAGAAACTATAATAAATTTATTTGAAAATATAGAACAATTTAGGAGTTCCCTACTATAACTCTACTTAACTACAAATATCATACTACAAATAGAGAAGAAAACTTACCATATCAGGAGGAATCATCAAATGTTGGAATATTATTTTCAATACTGGCATCCTTCCGTCTCATATTTGTTCAAGAATTCTTGCCATATGATCACTTTCTTCTTCAAATCCTCTACCTCTGCCTTAGACTCTTCAAATTTTCTTTTGGATTCTTGGAGCTTCATTGATAGATCACAAACTAGAGATGAATTAGGACCCTATAATTGCGTAGGGGTCACACTAGCTCCATATACACAAACTCTTCCATGCCGCTCAGGCCCAAATACTTCCACCATCACCTCATGCTCATTCATCTCTAGCAATCCTTCATTGACTTGATGAGATAATTCTTTAATTTGATCTGTAAATTAGACATGAACTTTTTGGTAAACCAATAGCATCATAATGAAATTACTAATCTCCATGATACATTTCAACCTAATTACTAAAAACACATTTATAGTGAGGCCTCACTATGATACTAGCATTTTATAGATTCAAACTTTAGAGTATCAAACTGATCAATTATCACCCTCCTAACTACATTTGGGCCTCTTATACATTCATTTAATAGCAACTACTATTTTGGTTTTCCTTACACCTAAAAGCAATAGGGCATGGGCTTGAGATAAAATTTACAACAATGAAGGCAAACGAGCTAGGAGATAGAGTAATATTGAATTTTTTTTTAATTGAAATGGGAACTGTATTCAATGTATTCTATAATCATTTCCCTTGGGGTGTATTTGTGGGGTTTATTTTGGATGAGAAGGGAAAGGATTTAGTCTCTTCCCTCAAAATCACAGGACATATGCTTAAATGTTGGAGTAAGAAGTTTTCCACTTACATGATACTTAGATTAAAATGAAATCCAAATAGAAAAGCATACTTAATACCTAATATATCCACTAGGTTCAAGCAGCACAAGGAATATGCTTATATAGGAACCAAATACTAATATGCTTAATTTCTTACAAGTTTATCTTGAGTTTCATCATTGCAAGCTTCCCGTCAGCTCTTGTATGTGTAACTTCCCAATGATGAAGACGGCTTATTTCTTGTCCAGTTTACTAAACTGTCATTCATAAATAATATAAATTGCTAATATAATGAAGGATAAATGTTTTTCTTTTCTTCCTTTTCTTCTTTTTATCTTTTTAATTACACTACAACATTTTTAGTCTATGGCAACATTTTTTAAAGACAACATTTAGAAAGTATTGCTTTTGGTGGTTTAAGGCAATGTTTTTATGGGGGTAGCATCTAGAATTGGTTAAGGTAAGAGAATTTAAGGCAACGCTTAGAAAATGTTGCTTTAAACTAAAAAGACATCCTTTTCAAAGTGTTGCCATATTATCTAATAAATGAGAATGCTTATTTGCTCATTGTCTTCATTTTCCAACTATTGCATTTTAGAATTTAATTAGCAACGTTTTAAAAACGTTGCTTCTTTTTAACATCAATCCAAAACTTTTCCCACTAAAATTTTGGCTTTCCCTCTGCAAACTATTTAATTCAGTCACAAAAATAAAAACCAATTTTATTTTTGTCTTGTCTACTCCACTACACTCTTCATCTCAATCCCTTATTTCCACTAAGAAACTCAATCCCTAATCTAACCCAAAGAAACTTTTGATCCCTAATGTTACACAACACTATCAATACCTAATTTGAAAGAGAGCACACCCTTCTTGTTGCATTGGTGATTCAGCATGGAAGGAGAGCCCTCCTTCTTCTTCATGGTGATGATTCAAGAAAACTCTGTCCCTTCATGGTTTCATCCTTTTCATGTGCGTGGTGATCTTTTGCACACAGCATTTAGCAAACGCTTCGTCTCTTTGCATCACTGGTCCCTTCATCATGCAGTGGTTCCTTCACACGATGGCATGCATGGTCCCTTCACACACTTCACATATGGTCCCTTCATCACAAGGGACAGCACCGCAATGGTCCCTTCATCGACGGCAACAGCAAACGATGGTATCCCTTCATAATGGAGCGCTGACCTTATGGTATGTATACGTTACCATTTGTGTGATTCAACTTGCGTGTTGGTTTTCTTTTCATCTAGAGAAAATGATTGCTTATTATGTATGGTTGGAGTTTTTGTTAAATCAAAGATATGATGTTATAACAAAATTCTATTCTAGTTCCATCTTCTCAAAAAGTGAATTTGCATTCATCTATTCTTCTATTGTTTTGCTTCAAGCCTCTTTTTTCCATGCCATAGTCCAAGTTTAAGCTATTTTTTCTAACTTTTTTTCTTATAGACCGAACCATGAATTGCAAGTTATAAACCAAACACAACCTACTTCAATTGATTTATGCATTTTTTTTTCATTCCAAAAATTTCCCTTATAACTTTTCGACTCATTGGCATCTTGTCTTCTTAGACTCAAGGGATTCCAGTTAGCACTTTCCTTCCAAGATTGCAACAACTTCTCCAACATAAGCCTTTTGTTTATGAACTTGTTTGTTTCTCTTATGTTTATCATTGTTATGTTTTTCTCAATTAATTTTCATTGATTTTGGTTGTTTCAAATTAATGGTTAGGTGTAGGAATCTTAGGATTGTGTTATAGACAAAGGTTGAGATTGTTGTAATAGAAAAGGACCATGAAAGGATGAAGATGTTCTAGATATTGGAGCCTCAATTCTTGTTGTTGGACTTCATGATCACAATTTTCTTTACAAGTAAGTCCAATTTTCTTAGATTTTTTTTAGGTTTTGAGATCAATTTCATGATGCTATGAGAACAATGACAATGAATATTTCTTTAAACTTTCATGATTTTTGTGTGTGTGTTGTTTTTAATGATGAAAGTTTTGTGATCATTGTATTGATGATTTAAAATTCGTTAGGGGAGATGATGATTTAAAACGTTTCAGGGGATGATGATTAATTATATGCCTAGAAACATTCTTGAGATTGAGCTTTCTAAGTATATATATTCTTGCGTTGTGGTTTTTTCTCGTTAATACTTTAGATTCTAAGAGTTTCTAGTGCCATTAGTGTTCCAATTAAGTTGTTATCTTGTGTCACATATGCTTTCATTGAAATCAAATATCTTAGTATTAGCACTACAAGAAAATTGCCGTATACGCAGAATGTTATCTCTAGTGACACATGTAAAAACCATAGGTATAAGTCATATATTCCTACAAATATATTTTATCGTCGGTGAACTTTTTATGTTGGGAGCCAATCTTAAAAAATTTCCCCACTAAACTTTAGTTTCCCTCTCTTCCTTTTACTCTTTCCTACTAAAACTCTCTAGCTCCTCATTTTCCCTAATTCCCAAATCATCAAATTAGTCTCCATACTTGGGCTAGTTACCAGGACGGCCTCAACCCGTGCTTCCTCGTCACCTTCTCAGTGCATGAACTACCACCTTGCGTGCCACTCCTCAACAATGAGCTCGCACCATCAACAACCATGAGCCACCATGCCCCTCGAGTGTCAACTTCGTTGGTTCACGCAAGTTGCCGCCATCACCTCATTCCTTCCGTGAGCCCGCAATGACAGCAAACAACGCCTCAACCCAAATCGAAGGAGAATGTCTACATCCAGAGTCGTTTCCATTCTCTTTATATTTCCCCTCAAATCGAAGGTGAATCAGATGCTTTAATGTGTTCCCTTTCTTGTTTGTGATTGTAGAATGTGAGAAAGAAGTTGAGAAAAAGAAGGTCAAAGGCCGAGAATGAGAAGGACATTGTTGATTCGATACGCCTTCCACACTTTTGTGCTCTCTTTCTTCCTTCTTGTGTTTCAATTCAGCTACCATAGTCATCATATGCTTATAATTCAGTTTATTGTTATATATATATATTGGTGTGTATTGTTCCTTTAGATATGAAATATTAAGGTGACAATTGTGTAATAGAATGAAAGGAAAAAATGCTGCAATGGAAATGGATGTGATTGATTGATTAAAGGTGAATTTTATAAAGGATGGCTTTACAACAAATATTCAGAACTAATAGCAACATAGAGGTTAGTGTTTCTCTAGCTTGTTCAGATTAAGTGTCCTAAAAATCATAGGCTCGTTTCGTGTTAAAATGATGTATTGGGGCAAAGCAAATTGAATACCATGCTTTTGAATTAATTATTTCTGAAGTAAGATGAGCCATAAACTTCTTTCTTTATATTGTCACTGAATACAATATTGTTGTGCTAAGGGAGAACATGATTATGAGAAAGGATAATGACTTTTTACAAAATTGGTAACCATTCAAGGAAAAGTTACATTGAGACTAGTTTAGCTTGTTTGGGCTCATGTGAAGAGTTTGTGCGAGTGTCATGTCCTTTTATGAGTATATGGGATAGATCAACTTAATGCAAATGAGTGGTGGGTCATTTTGATGCTGTCGTTCACCATTTGGTTCTATGTTTTAATTATCCGTTTTTTATTTCAAGTTATATGAATATTTGGATCCTGATGTAGCTGCTTTCGTTCCTCTTGAGGCCTTCCATTCATGCTTGCCTTTGGTTTTTGGATGTAGTGGTGGTGTTATTTTCATGAATAGGTGGTACTTTGGTATAGGCGATGGTCATAGCACATTGGTAAAATATGGTAGTTCAATTTGGTTTTTGTTTATCTTGCATTTGGATCTTGTTTGCTTGCCTAGGGTCAAAGATTGTTTCCATGAATTATTTGAAAATAAAGTTACATGAACATTTACTTGAAGTAATGAGTCCATGTGTCACATGTAAGGTCATATTTACTTGAATTTCTAATAGAACTATATTTGTGCCTAGTTCCCAAACTTCAAGAGTTTCATAGAATCCACTAATTTGATTATTCTCTATGTCATTTGAGTGAGTCAATCCTATTATTTATAGCCTAAGTAACTAACTCATAATCCCACTAATATCTCTAACAATATAATTGATTACTACTAATACTCCTAACAAACTAAGTGACTACTTTGGGGTGTAACAATTTCTCTTGCATTCTTTAGTCTTTAGTTTCATTAAGTGCTTTTACCTAAAACTTGATAGCTTACTACTTAAAATGAGCCTTTGCTCTTATATTTTATATTGCTTGGTCTGTAGTTGAGATTGATATTATTTTATTAATAACATACACTAAAATTAATTTTTTGTTGTAATTTGCAGGTGAAATCTAGAAGCTAAAGTGCTCATCTTGGTCAAGATTTGATGATTCATACTTTTTACCTTTTGAAATTGTATCTTGTATGCACCTTTCACTTTATAGGAGCATAATATGTACTTTTTAGATTGATATGATTCGATTTTTTTGTAATGTTGATACCAACTATTTTAAGATTTAGCTTTCCTTATAATATAATTACAATCTTCTTTTATATAATTGTTATTCTTATATATATATATATATATATATATATATATATATATATAATTTCAAATTTTATAATAATAATAATAATAATTTATCATTTGAGAGCTATACCACACAAAATTGAAAGTATAAAAAGTGTTATCACTAAAATCTATAGTGACATAATGAAAATTGTTGGTATAAGTAAAGACATTTTCTGAAGAGTGATGTATACCTTCACTAAATGTTATGCTGACGATAATTGTGGGTAAAGACATCACATAATTGGCGAAACTAATCATCCATGTGTATAGGTATTTTGCTATACCCATGGTTTTTATACTTTTACCTACAGTTTTTTGTCGTCACTAAATGTCAATTTTCTTGTAGTGTAGTTAGGAACATACTTTGGCTTAAAATACTTGAGCAAATGAACAACTTCAATAAATCAATTTTGATACTATGATCTAATTATACATCCTCACACTATTAAAGTTATCATCTTCTATCATAATCACCTTTAAAGTATATACCAAATATATACAATATGATATGTGGCTGAAAGAGTTTAGACTCATATTGCTATTGCTTGAAACCTTTGTGTGTTATCTTTGTTTAGGGAAAGTTTCTTAGGAGAGTTTTAGCTAGTTTATTTAGCTTTTGAAAGCCAAAACCTTAGGTTGGGGGTTTGATGTGCAGAACTCTTGAGTGATTGTCAAAATCTCAATAGATAATTATGAAGTTATTTTCTAGTTTTAGTTTCTCTTTTGGTTGCATCCCTTTTCTTTCTAGTTTCTTTGTCTTTTGGGTTTGTTCTAAGGGTGTATTCTAATTCCACGACATGTGCAAGCACGAATGTGGATCCATCCAATGAGAAAGAACACTAAAAATGAGAGACCCTCTAAGCTATAGAAATGGACAATCACCTATATGAGCTATTGTCATTTGTGAACATTGCGTAGGATACATCCAAGTCAGGGGTACAACAAGCAAAATTGGACAATAGTAAGGTTGCTTCAGTCAAACCATTGATGCTAGCATCCTTACATTTAAGGAGTCATTTTCAAACCATAGTACACTTTTGTCTCCCTTTTGGGCCCTACTATATGTTTTATTATATGCAAATTTAATTCCAGCCATTATTTGCAAGGTTGTCGTCATTTTCATCTTCAATATAAACAAGGACTATTCCCTACAGTTTCTCTATTTGAGAATCTTTTCCCTGTTGGTTTTGTGAATTCCATGTGTATTACTTTTAGGAATCTTGGATAAGGTATTGAATGTAGTTTGTTATGCATTTGCAATCATATTGTAAGTTGTTAACCTCCTTAATTTTATTGGTTAAAGAATTCATTAATTACCCTTTGTGTTACTATTAATTAATTTCAAATGTAGGGCTAATTGGTTTTATAGTTCTATGGGGAATTTGGATGTTGGTTGGTTGATAGGTGGTTGTCTTATAGTGGACAAGGGCTTTTGAGCATGGAAATGAGTTGATTAGAAAGACAAAAAGAATTAGAAATGGATTAGAATTAGAGACCATTTTCTTATTCTTCTTTTCTTTCTTTCCATTTGGTTTTTTACCATCTATTTATCTGATCCTGGACTAGTTGTATTTTCTATGATTTTGTCTTCCTTCTTTGTACTTTTTTTTCATATTAATCAAAAGTGCATGCTATAGATGATATAATAGGTATGCATTCAACTAATTATGAATCTATACTAACAATGTCCTTATTATCTTTTTTAAAGGACATTAATCTAGAACTTGTTAGAAACTTTGTGGCCATTAAGTGGAGCTATGGCTTGCAAATAGCATCATGACTATGTAAGAGAATTCTATCTTATTCCTTTTTGTGCGTTGTCATTATATGTCCTTTTGCATTTTGCCTTTACATTGGTGTTGTTTTGTATGCCTTGTTTTTCCATTATTCTCTCAAGGAGTGATCTAGAAGGACTCATCTCATTACTATATGCTTAATAATAAGATTCATATTTTTATCTTAAGTGTAAAAGTTTTTCCTTTCAAAGAGTTAACCTTGGTGGTAGTTGCCAATAGGTTAAGCAGGTGCAAATTGCAACGAAATGATCAAGAATGGGTGTAGTTCTCAAATATCTTAAGATTAAGTTATCAACTGCTATATGAGATTTATGACTAGGTATTGTGTTATTTATGAGTTGCTACTTTGAATTAATCTACAATTTGGGTTGGGCCTATTATTCACCATTCTTGTTGTGGGGTTGACTTTCAAATTTGACCTTTTTTTCCTTTCTAATTCTGCTATTAAGTTTGATTGTTAATGCCAATTGGAATTGAATTGTGCAAGCTGTTTTGTTGACCTTTTTTACTTGGATGCTATTATGTTTGTGTTACAAGCTGTTTTAGTGTTGTGAATTTTGTCCTTTGTTTTCTTTTGGTTTGAATTTATGAGTGAGTAAGATTCCTCTATTTACATGTGCAGTCTTATAGCACTTTTTATTGTTGTTGTTTGCCAGAGGAAAATAACAATCACAAATAGTCAAGGCTCTATGAATGAAAAGCATACAAAAAAGGAAAACAATTAATAGGAGATATGTGGAATTGATGGCTAGATGGAGGAAATGACGCTATCAGAAGCTAAGGTGTGAAGCGATAAGGTGCTAGTTGAGGATGCTATATCAATGATTTTCCAATCATAACTTGATCCTCGATTGTATTGAAGATCCCAATACGCCCCTACCCTCCCCCCTCAAGATGGTAACACTACTAGAAAAATACGAGTTACCAGGTAAAAAGAAATAAATATCAGTAAAAAAAATTTTTGGCAAATTACTATCGATGATTTTTTTCTCTAATAATCTGCTATAATATTCACGCAATCTAGCACCAAATTTAGTGCTCCCATTACCAGGAGATTTTTTCACTGGTAATTTATCAAAGTATTTTTTTAAAAAATTAGCCCATTACCGTTGATTTTTCCTCTGTATTTGAATTTTTAAAAATCATGTCTCACTGTTGAAGTTACTAGCAGATTTTTTTGCCCAAAAATCCCCCAATAACAAGCTATTTTTTTTCTAGCCATTGCTTCACCATCACACTCCATTTTTGGTGAAGAGACTAAAATTGTCTTTGTCTTGAAGTCATCTATATTTTAATCGGTTTTGTTTTTTGATTTGGTTTTGCTTTTGTTACCATTTTCTTCTTACATTTTTCTTTTTTTCTTATTTATTCTTGATGTCGCCACCATTGCATGGCTTATCGCCACCACTACTCACCATCACCGTTGAGATGCCTATGGTGAGTTTTCTTTTTTAAGCACTAATTATTTTTAAGATATTAAAAAAACATTGAAATTATTGATTTGGTTTATTTTTCTTTTCTTGTTTTTTGTAAGTTTTTTTCCAGTTTTTGCCACCATTGTTGTCATTGCGTTGCCAAAGTCGCACATGAAAATTTGATTTCTATTTTTGGATTTTTTGCCGGTAATTTATAATTAAAAAATTTTAAATTATTTGCCAATAAGTCTATTTTTTTATTATTTTTCAAAAAATGCATTACTAGGGAAAAATAAGTCGTTAACACCCAAAAATCCGTAATAATTGTTCCTTATTGACAATTTTTTTACAAATTTTCCAGCTAATTTCTAATGGGAAAAATCTATTGGTGCTAGTTTTTGACGAAAAAAATCCACCTAATTGTTTCCGATGATGTTATTCCTATGCGTCAAAATTTGCCAAAAATTTCACAGGTAACAAAATTTTTCATTGAAAACAAGAAAAATCCTCTGACAGGTATTTTCTAGTATTGTGAGGGCATCGAATACCAATTTTGTTTAGAAGGAAGGAATGACCGAGGATGAGCTACATGGGAGACGCAAAGCTTCTTGTTGGAGGCCAAGTCACAAACAAAGTGGTAGTCAATAGCAAGATGCTTCGTATGAGCATGGAACACGGGTTGGCACAAAGATAAGTGGCAAAAATGTTATTCGAGAGGAGATCAGGGGGCTGACTTGGGAATTCCAAGTTTTTTTGCGAGTTTATTGCCAAAGGAGTTCCGTAGTGGTGGTTGCAATAGCATGATACTCGGCATCCATTGATGACTTTGCAACTATGGACTACTTTTTTATATGACTGAGATAGGGTTGGGTCCTATGTAGATAATGTATGTGGTCATGGATTTATATCAATCATGTCATTTGCCCAATCAAAGTCATAGTACGCAAAATAGACAAGTTAGGAGCCCGAAGGAGATTAAGTCCATGAGCTAGAATGCCTTTAAGGCACTTGAGCAAGTGCTTCAATGCTTGCATGTGAACTGGAGTAGGGCTTGCAAACATTAGGGTGAGTGACAAAAAGTAGTGCAAGGAGCCAAGTAGATATCAATACTCATGATCATCACATCGAGGATATCAGGGGTTA
The DNA here is from genome assembly GCA_030441495.1 of Dalbergia oliveri. NCBI lineage: Eukaryota > Viridiplantae > Streptophyta > Magnoliopsida > Fabales > Fabaceae > Dalbergia > Dalbergia oliveri. Next base: position 14,318 of record JAMLFY010000112.1, read on the forward strand.
GAGACAAATCACATGATGTCAATGCTGTGCGAAGACTAGGTTGGCATCGTGCATGGATGTCGAGATGAGCAACTCATGTAAGTGGTGCTGTCAGGATAGGAACATGTCTCGAAGGGTTTGGAGAGTTCATTCCATGCCAAGAAAATTGTAAAGGGCTCCAAGGTCCTTAGGGAAAGCGGTGAGCAAGAGCCGATTTAAAGGAACAAAGAAAGGGAGCATTGTTTCTAGTAAACAATAGATCATCTATATAAATGAGGAAAAAGGTTAAAAATTAATCATTTATGTAGATGAAGAAAAAGGCAACATTAGTAAAGTAAAATTCTAAGAGGAAGGCTTTAAGAGCATGATACCAAGCACGTAGTGCTTACTTGAGGCCATATAAAGCTTTGTGTAGCATGTGGAGATGGTCATTAAATTTTGAGTTAGCAAACCCTAAGGGCTAAGACATGTATATATCTTTTGAAATTGAACCATGAAGGAACGCATGACTAACACCCATCTAACAAAGCAACCACTGATGAGAAAGAACAATACAAACAACTAATTTAATAGTGTGTGACTTAACCACGAGACTAAAGGTCTCATTGTATTCAATACTAAGATGTTGATGAAATCCCTTAGCAACTAGGTAGGCTTTGTACCATGCAATAGCACCATCAGGAAGCCGTTTGATATGAAAAACCCATTTGTTGTTAATGACATTGAGGTAGGGCTGTTTAGGAACAAGGGATTGGGTTCTATTTACGAGCAAGGCATTGAACTCCTCAAACACTACACAACACCATTCATGATACTTCATAGCTTGTCAAGCAAGTGGTGGTGATGGCTGTAATGCCCTGGACAAGGACGGTAAATGATCGCGGAAGAAAGGCAGACAATGAGCGGCTCCTTGGAGCTTCTAGCGAAAGGTGCATGAATGAACAAATTACACACCAGAATAAGAAGGATCCTGAGACGTGTAAGTATGGAACTATATAGTTAATGATGACTTATATGAATTGATTTGTACTACCTATACCAACAAGATGCATTTTTTTGGAGCCCATCACTAAAGAACTCTATGGTTAAGCATGCTTGAATTGGAGTAATTTTGGGATAGGTGACCTCTTGGGAAGTTTTCCCAGGAAGCGTATGAGTGAGGACAAAGCATGTTGAAAATACCCGTATTGGTTTGTGGGGACAGCCATCAATCCATAAAGCAGGCAAGGGATGTTACAACTCGGGAATGATGGGCGGGAGTGATCATCGTGCAAGAAAGCACGACAATGAGCGGCTCTTTGAGCTTTAGCCCGAGGGATGCATGAATGAACCAATTACACACCAGAATGAAAGGAATCCTAAGACTTATAGGTATGGGACTATACAGTTAAAGATGACTTATATGAATTGATTTATACTACCTATACCAACAAGATGCATCTTCTTTTCGGTAGCCCATCACTAAAGAACTCCACGGTAAAATGTGCTTGACTTGGAGCAATTTTGAGATGGGTGACCTCTTGGAAGTTTTCCCAGGAAGCATATGAGTGAGGACAAAGCATACTAAAAAGACCCGTGTTGGTTTGTGGGGATAGTTGTCAATCCATAAAGCAGCAAATGATGTTACAAATAGTATCAAAGACGCTTTTCCCAGGACGGTGTGGTTCAGGGACGAATCAAGCCGGAAGCTGGTGGGCATGTAACGCTTAGGATGAGGGCAGGAGTATGATCGCGGTGCAAGAAGGCACAAATAATGAGCAACTCCTGCAGCTTCTAAGCAGAGGGATGCATGAATGAACCGATTACACACCAGAATGAGAGGGATCTGAGATTGTGTAGGTATGAGACTATACAGTTAAGGATGACTTATATGAATTGATTTGTACTACCTATACTAACAAGATGCATCTTCTTTTCAGTAGCCCATCACTAAAGAACTCCATGGTTAAGCGTGCTTGACTTGGAGCAATTTTGGGATGGGTGATCTCTTAAGTTTTCCCAGGAAGCGTATGAGAAAAAAACACGCTAAAAAGACCCATGTTAGTTTGTACAGTCGTGCCGATGGAATATTTTTTTAATTGAGACACATGAAAGACATCATGAAGGTTTGAGAGGTTTGGAGGTAGAGCAAGGTGATAGGCAACAGAACCAATTTGGTTCAAAATTTGATATGTACCAAGAAAATGAGAACTTAACTTCCTAGTTTTCTGAGTTTTGCCTAGTTGTTGTAGGAGAAACCCTCGAAAATAGGTGTTCATCCTCTTGAAATTCTAAAGGCTTCCTTCTTATATCAGGATAACTCTTTTGCCGACTTTGAGCAGTCAGGAATTTATCCCCAGAAGCTTAATCTGGTCTATGGTCCTTTGGACAATTTCAGGTCCTAGCATTTTGCTTTCACCAACTTTATACCAATATAATGGGGATCTACACTTCCTACCATATAAAGCCTCATACGGTGCCATTCCAATACTGGAATGATAACTATTGTTATATGAAAACTCTACTAATGGTAGGTAGCGATCTCAATTTCCTTGTTGTTCCAAGACACAGGCTCTCAATATATGCTCCAAGGTTCTATGGTTCTCTCAGATTGCCCATCAGCCTGAGGATGATAAGTAGTACTAAGACTTAACCTAGTACCAAAGGCTCTTTGTAATGTTTCCCAAAACCTAGAGTTGAACTTGGGATCTCCTCGAGAGACAATACTGGGTATACCTTGGAGTCAAACAATCTTATTAATGTATAGTTGGGCTAGCTTATCTAGTGAATAGCTAGCTCTGATGGCTAAGAAATGAGTAGATTTAGTCAATCTATCCACTATAACCCAAACTCCATCATGTCCCAAGGATATCCTAGGTAATCCCATCACAAAATCCATGGCTATGTTGTCCCATTTCATTCAGGGATTTCTAAAGGTTGGATTAAGCTTAAGGATTTCTGATGCTCAATCTTGACTTTCTGATAAACCAAGCATATTGCCACAAATTCTGCTATATCCTCTTCATTCTTGGCCACCAAAAGAATTGTTTAATTTCCTGATACATTTTGGTGGCTATAGGGCGTATAGTATACTTGCTGTTATATGCTTCATCTAAGATTAATTTCCTTAGATTTCTTATACTAGGTACACATAACCCATCATGATATAACAGTGTCTCATCTCCAATGCAAAAGTCCTTTTGTTCCCCTTAACTACCAACTCTTTGTAGATTTGCAGAAGTTGATCCTCCTTTTGACCTTCAGTGATTTGTTTCCTAAGGTTATTTTCTATCCTCAAATGATTCAAACTGAAATGTCAACCTTATAGTTACTTCAAGATTCAAGTCTCTAATTTTTCTAATAATTCCCATTCTTTGACCATCAAACTTGCCACATGTGGAGATTTTCTACCAGGAAGCAACTACATTGGCTTTACCTGGGTGATATTTAACTTCAAAATCATAATCCTTTAAAAATTCTAACCACTTTCTTTGTCTCAAATTCAACTCATTTTGGTCAAACAAATACTTCAAACTCTTATGATCAGTGAAAGCTTCAAACTTAACACCATATAGGTAATGTCTCCATATCCTAAAACCAAAAACTATAGCTACTAACTCCAAGTCATGGGTAGGGTAGTTCTCCTCATGTGGTCTCAATTGCCTAGAAGCATAAATAATTACTTTTCCTTTTTGCATTAAGACACACCTTAAACCTTTTCTCAAGGCATCACTATACACTACAAAATCCTTTTTCGGGTTAGGAATAACTAGTACCTGGAAGGAGATGTGAGCCTATATTTTAACTCAGAAAACTAGTTTCACACTTAGGTGTCCACACAAATGTTTTTCCTTTTTGGGTCAACCTAGTCAAAAGCAAAGCTAACTGAGAATTCTTGGATGAACTTCCTGTAATATCCTGCAAGTCCTAAGAAACTTCTAATCTCAATTATCATCTTGGGTTTCTCCAAGACAATACAGCTTCTACCTTACTAGGGTCCACAGACACACCATCGCCATTAATCACATGGCCTAAGAATTTTACTTCTTTAGCCAGAACTCACACTTCTCTAGTTTTGCATACAATTGTTTTTCCTTCAACATCTGCAAAACTATCCTCAAATACTTCTTATGTTCCTCCTCAGTCTTAGAATAAATCAAAATATCATCAATAAATACCACCATAAATTTGTCTAAGAAAGGTCTAAAAATCTTATTCATATAATCCATCAAAATAGCTGGAGTATTTGTCAATCCAAAAGGCATCACCAAGAACTCATAATGTCTATACCTAGTCCTAAAAGCAATCTTAGACATATCTTCTTCCTTAATCCTAATTTGGTGATATCCTAACTTTAAATCTATCTTAGAAAACATTGTGGCTCCTCTTAGTTGATCAAAAAGGTCATCAATCCTAGGAAGAGGATACTTATTCTTAATAGTAACTTTATTCAATTGACGATAATCTATGCACCACCTTAAACTACCATCCTTTTTCTTTACAAACAACACAAGTGCTCCCCAAGATGAGACACTAGGTCTAATAAATCTTTTCCCTAATAGATCATCTATCTGTTTCTTCAATTCACTTAACTCAAGAAGTGACATTCTATAGGGTGCTATGGATATGGGACTAGTACCAGGCAAAAAGTCAATAGAAAACTCTATCTCTCTCTTAGGTAATCTCTCAATATCAAGTGGAAAATACCTCAGGAAATTCTTTCACTATAGAAATATCTTCAATCTTCAGCTGATCATTTGCCTTCTGATTCCAATTAGCATAGTAAAACACTTCCTAGGGTTTGTTTGGTTAAACATTCTCCTATTTGATTGGCTAAGGATTCAGTCTTTCTAATAACGAGGTTGCAATGGTATTTTGGATAGTTAAATATATGGTTTTCTTACGGTAATTCAAAAAGACATCGTATCAAGATAACCAATTCATACGAGAATAATACCAATATCATCCATAGGCAAATAAATAAGGTCAACACTGGAACATTGAGCACTAATCAATATGACAGTCCAAACAAACAGAAAAAGTCAAAATTTTACTCCCAGTGGGCATAGAAACAATCAAGTCATGTGATCGGGTGGACATGGGTAATTCAAGTTCATTTGCACAAGTTGAGAAATAAAAGAATGAGTAGCTCTAGAATCAAACAGTGCAAGTAATGTTTTATTATTTAAAATACACGTACCCTATATCAATTTAGGATTCTGAGCCGCTTCTTGTGTACTCAAGGCAAAGACTCTTCCTTTAGCTTGAGGCCTCTGGTTAAAAATTTCTCCCTTATGCTGATTTGAGGACATTCACGTGAGTAGTGCCCTATTCTTCGCATGTGAAACAAACACTTATTCCTTTCAAACATGGTTTATTTCCATGATTTTTCCCACAATGTCCACAAACAAGGGTTGGGCAGGTGTAGGTCTTACTGCATGATGGCAAAGGCATTTTTTCTCTATATAGGGTTCCTCCTCGACTGATTTTGGTTTTGGTTCCAGCTTCAATTCTTGTTCTTTTGAAATTTTGGTAGGATGAATCTACTTTTATTTTCCTCTCTTTTTCTTTTAAACATATTCTAATGCTCAGCTACCAAGTCCTTAATATTTTGTTCAACAATCCTGCATTTATTTACTAATAGAGGAAAATTTCTGATTTCCATAGTACTTACAGCATTCTTTAGTTTTGGATTCCAGCAAGCCTCAAATTTCATTGCTTTCCAAGCTTCATCTGGATTGAATTTAAAAAAGATAAGAACTTGGCCAATTCTTCAAATTTTGATATATATTGTCCAACAGTCATATTTCCCTGCTTCAATTGCAGGAATTTAGTCTTTTTCTGTTCTTTACACTTATCGAAAAATATTTTTCCAAAAAAGTAGCTTTGAATTGTTCCCGTAGAGGAACTTCTTGTGCCTTTAATAGAGAATTAGTGCTCCTCCACCAATGCTACTTCACCAACAAGCATGTAGGTGGCATAAGTCACCTTCTACTCATCGGTGCACACCATGGACTCAAATATCTTTTTTATGTTCATCAACCAATTTTTAGCTATGGCTGGGTTATATTCTCCTTTGAAGGATGGAGATTGCATCTTTTTAAATTTAGTTAGCCCATATAATTGAGGGTGCAAACCAGGTGTATCTCCATTATCAATTCCTTGACCATTGCAATTCCCATTTCTAGCACCAATCTCGTCCATCGTTGCAGCATTCTATTATTCAACATCACTTGTTCCCTAATCGCCTAGCCATATTCTCCAGGGTATTTTATCTTCTTCTCCAACATTAAGAGGAACAAATCTCTATCTTGGTCGCATGTTGTTTCCCATACATAGTTACTTATGTATTGAGGTGATCAAGCTCAATATTCCTACCTAAGGTTAGAAACAATTGCCACACAAAACAAACTTATATAAAGAAAACCTTATATGGAGAAATATGATATACATGAATTCTACCTAATGACAGTTGTCTTCGAGGAAAACCTCGATACCACTAATGTAACCCCTACTAAGCCGCTTCTCCTAGTACGATGTGGTTCAAGGATGAACCAAGCATAAGCGTGGGCATGTAACGCTCTGGATGAGGGTAGGGATTTATTATCAGGTAAGAAGGCACGGACAATGAGCGGCTCCTGGTAGCTTCTAATCAAAGGGGTGCATGAATGAACTGATTACACCAAAATGAGAGGGCCTGAAATTGTGTAGGTATAGGACTATACAGTTAATGATGGCTTATATGAATTGATTTGTACTACCTATACCAACAAGATGCATCTTCTTTTGGTAGCCCATCACTAAAGAACTCCACAGTAAGCGTGCTTGACTTGGAGCAATTTTTGATGGGTCATCTCCTGGGAAATTTCCTAGGAAGCATGTAAATGAAGACAAAATAGGCTAAAAAAACCCGTGTTGGTTTGCGGGGAAAGTCCTCAATCCATAAAGCAACAAAGGATGTTATAATGGCGGCCATTGGTTGGATCAAAAATGTTGTTAAGCAATAACCTAGCTGATACCATGTAGAGAAAGTATGGAAATAGTATATTTCATCACATTGAATATAGCTAATTATGGTGTATAAATACATATTAAAATCACAAATATTCAAAGCTCTATAAATGAAAAGTATACAAAAGAGGAAAATAATTAATAGGAGATATTTTGGAATTGATGGCTTGATGGAGGAAATGACATGTTCAGGAGTAAAGGCGTCGAGTATGATCTATAAAGGTGATAACAAAGAGGACACTATCAATGATTTTCAAATCAGCTTCATCCTCAGCTATATTGAGGATCTCAATACCAATATTAAAACAAACATGATCATGTAAGAATATCACACTAGTGCACATGTAATGAAAGAATGAAAGAAAGAAGAAAGAATAAATCAAATTGATAATGAAATTGTATTACTATAATTGACTTTATATGAGATGACTGAGTTTATATAGAGTAAAGAACAAAGCTAATATAATAGAATGTAACAAGGCTAATAGAAAGATACAAAACTACTTGATTGAAAGATAACCAACACTAACTATAACTACCATTGTAACTATATATCTTATCAGGCCCTCAAACTCATAAGTTGATATCATTAACTCTGAGTTTTTGTCTAACATAAGGAAACCAGGAGCTAGAAATGGACTTAGTAAGAGCATTAGTAGCCTATTTTCCAGTTTAAATACGATGAACTTGGACTTATTATTGACTCACACAATCACACACAAAATGAAGATCAATCTCAAAGTGTTTGGTACACTTATGGAGAATAGGTTTGGTAGCAAGAACAACAATGCCTAAATTGTCACAATAGACTTTTGGAACACTAACAAGAGAAACATGAAGTTATAAAAGAAGTGATTTGATCTTGGAAATGTCAACATTAATGGTAGAAGATATCTAAATTCGATTTTCATGCTGATAGTCTAAATATACTTGAAGGGGAGTTGAATCAAGTATATCTTTTTACTAAGTTCCTGCACATTCACAAACTTTATTAGATTTTCAGCGAATATCTCGCTATGACAGGAAACTTTTAACGATTTTATATGAAAGCGTTTTAAATGGAACACTTCAATTTAAGGAAAGGGATTGGTTAAGAAAATGTGATTTTCGTTTCCTTTCAAGAATATTACGTTTTAATGAATTTCAGAAAATCATTTTTTGAGAAAATCAAAGATTAGTTGTTTAAGCACCAATAAAATAAGAAAGTAGGAAAGAAAAAGCAAGACAGAATGTTTTTATAATAGTCTCGTTCCTATCTCGGAACCTACATCCTACCTACCCCAATGTAGGATTTCCACTAACCAACTAAACTTACAAACACGGAATTTGAAACCAGATTCCGAATCACCCAAACAAAGCTCTCTAAGCTCAAAGGAACCAAGTTCCTACAACAAATGCTCTCAAATGGCTTTTCTCTCAAAAGCCTCACAAACAAATAGCCTTTTATAAAGATATAGCTTTCTGTTTCCTCTCAAAGGTGATATTCAAAAAATTACAAAAATAATAAGCTCTCAAATAAGTCAAGATAATGGCTGAACAGTGAAGAAAGGGAATATATTCTTTGCAAAATAATAGCTTAGAAATTTATACTTGTATTGTGCTCTTTTTCTTCCATTAATGTGATGTCTACTTGATTCCTTAAAGGAAAGGAATTCCTAACCATTGCAGACCAAAGGAGGGGCCAACTTGCCTTTGTCCTTGCCTTGTGTGGTGGCATCATCTACACTATTGAGCTCTTTTGTCCTTGTGCCACTTGGCCACACATCTCAACCTCCTCTCTCTTCTAGGACATTGTGAGCTATCATTGTCCTTTTATTCCATTCAAAAAATGAGCCAATCATCAAATATTTTCGTTTTGAAATCTGGTCTTTCTTCATCCAATGTGCAACTGCGATTTCAGCATGTATTTGCTCTTCAAATGCACAGGACGGGAGTCTTAGAGTCTCCAATCCTTGAGTTGGAGATTTTCTATGTTCTTTGCTTAATTTTAGATATAATACACTGAAACACTCAAGCAAACACATCAATAGGTCCATAATGATATTTGCCATCACTAATTAGGGTCCATAAACCAACAATCTCCCCCTTGATGACAAATATACAATGCATGTTGATAACAATAAAGATAACAGAGGAAATATTTTAACTTAGCTCCAATTGAGTATGCTCCCCCTTAATGGTAGCTCCCCTTAATATGAGCATATTTCCCAGGATATTTTCCAACTTCTGGAAATCAAGTTCATTTTGGGATTTCAATGTTCTTTTCTTTTTCAATACTTTCATTTGATTGAAAGTTTGAAGTAACATGAGTATTGGAATATTGCCCATGATTGATCTTCTTTCTCCATAAGAAGAAACGATACAACAAGGGCACAACCACATGAATCATGCACTTATTTAAACAAGCAACACACAAATAAGATTTTTACAAGTCCAAACAATTCAAACAACATGTTATGAACACAATGACTTGTAATCAATCTTCATGCAATCTTTAATGAATGTATTGTGTCAAGATGTTTTCAACTTATGCAAATGCCATAGAGGATTTCAGTCATTATAATTCATATCAGAGTATGGCAGTTAAAAGGTGAACTATTTTTCAGCATGATAGAATTGAACTTAGTTCTAAATAAAATATCACAGCAAAAACAAAACAAAATATAGCAATTTAGTAACAGAACAAAGCAATTCAAAAAAAATGTTACCCGTAAGCTTTATTTGCTATCACGGCAAATCAACATGGATGGGTTATCCACTATTTTCCACACACTTCATCAACATGCATGCTCCATAATCAACATGATCAACATGCTCCATAATCAACATGCTTATCTACTTATTTTCCCCTTTTGTCATCAAAGGGAGAAGATGCTGCAAGATAAGAGAGGGCAAGCATAGACAAGAATAGGCAAATATATGTTCTAAATGATGAAGTGCAATAAAGTATTAGCTTAGTACAACCATCCACCTAAGCTACTAATATTGTTCAGAGCATAAAAACATTAAACAAAATACCAAATTTGAAATGTAAGATTAAAAGGAATGTAAGATTTCAAGGAGATTTTGGGCTAAGTATTTGAAATGGTATCATCGTGAGGGTAGGCCCAATGTGGTGTAGAGAGAATATATTGCTTAAGGATATATCAGTGACATGGATCAAGTAAAAATAAATGAGAAAAAAAATTATGGCCCAAATATTGATGTCTGCATGAGAAATGGGTACGGCCTAGCATAACTCATGTTTAAAAAAATGGACAAGATAAATGAGAGAGGGAAGCCCCATGTGGCCCAATTTTGGTGGACATCTTAGTGTAAGATTATAGCAATGTTCAGCCTAAAGCCCTTCAAATAGATCAATAGTAAGAGCCCAATTATCATTCTTTCAAAGATTTACCAGCTTAAATCTCCTCTTCGCCGGAGACTTTGCAACATAACTCAAAATTTCATTGAACTCATGCGTGAGAAAATAATGATTAGAGCAATAATAGATATTGTTCAACAATGTAAGTAAGTTAAAGGATGTTGGATGAGCAAACCATGCCAATGCAATTTCTCAAATGATTAAATCTTTCTTTAAGAAAGGTTTAGTTAATATATCAGCTAGTTCTTCTTCAGAAGACACAAACTTGACTTCAATATTTTGATTTTGGACATGTTCTCTCATGAAATGATGTCTAATTTCAATTGTTTAGTCCTAGAATGTAAAACGGGATTTTTTGACAAGTTAATAGCACTCATGTTGTCACAAAACAAAGGAATGTAATCATAGTCAAGATTATAATCAACTAACTGATGCTTCATCTAAAGAATTTGTGTAGATGCTTGAAGCAGCCATGTATTCAGCGTGCTATTGAAAGTGCAACAGTATTTTTGTTTTCTACTACTCCAAGATATAAGAGAATGACCAAGGAATGTTAGGCATCCACTAGTGCTTTTCCTATCTATTTTGTCCCCTACATAATCCCGCATCACAAAAAGCTTTAACTTCAAAAAGATTAGTTTTAGGATACCATAAACCAAGGGAAGTGGTGCCTAGAAGATATCTAAATGTCCTTTTGATAGCCATTAGATGAGATTCCTTGGGTTGTGATTGAAATCCGGAACACAAGCCAACACTATATGCAATATCTGTTAAAGATGTTAAATACATCAAGGACCCAATCATCCCTCTAATCTGGTTTCATCCACTTCTTCTCCATTTTCATCTTTATCAATTTTTTATGTTGGATGTAGTGGTGTGGCCATTGGTTTTGCATGATCCATTTTGAACTTCTTAAGAAGTTCCTTGGTGTATTTTTCTTGACAAAGAAAGATTCCTTTTTCACTTTGTTTGATTTGCAATCCAAGAAAGAATGAAAGCTCTCCCATCATGCTCATATTGAATTCATTTGCCATAAGATGAGAAAATTCTTCACATAAACAGTTGTTAGTTGATCAAAAAATGATATCATTCCGTATACTTGAACTAGCAGAATGTCATTATTTGAGCTCTTTATGAAAAGTGTAGTATCAACCTTTCCCTTTGAAATTTGTTTTCTAAAAGAAAGGAGCTTAGCCTATCATACCAAGCTCTAGAAGCTTGTTTTAAGCCATATAAAGCCTTTGATAGTTTAAACACATAATTTGGATAGGATTTGTCCTCAAAGCCAGGGGGTTGTTTGACATATACTTCTTTATTAATGAAACCATTCAAGAAGGCACTTTTGACATCCATTTGAAAAATTTTAAAGCCTTTGTGAGCTGCATATGCCAGGCATTTGAATGGCTTCCATTCGAGCTACTAGAGCATATGTTTCATCAAAATCTATGCCCTCTTGTTGGTTGTAGCCCTGAGCTACTAATCTAGCTTTGTTTCTAACAATATTACCATTTTCATCAAGTTTATTTCTATATACCCATCGAGTACCAATAACAAATGCATTTTCAGGTTTAGGGATAAGTTTCCAAACCTCATTCTTATCAAATTGCCACAGTCTTCCTTCATTGCTCTAACCCAAGCTTCATCGCTTAAGGCCTCATTGATTGAACAAGGTTCTATTTGAGAGATGAAGGCAATGTGACTTTCTTCGTATGATGATCTTGTTCTTATTCTTTGTGAAGGTTCTCCTATGATAAATTCATGAGGGTAATGCTGCCAGACCTCTACTCTCTTGGAATATTTTTCTTTGATCCCTTCTCTTGCATCAGTTTCATCTTCAGTTTTAGCAATATTGAAAGTCTCTTGTTGTTACAAGAGATCTGCCAATTTCTTCTCTGATTTTAGCAGGTGTGTTTTCAGTTCAGCCATTGTCCATTGTGGTTTGTTGTCTGTCATAAATTTCGATTTATGGATGCCCTCTTGCATTTTTAGGGTTAAATTCAGAAAACCACATGCATTGATTTTACAACTCTAGTATCTTTATTAAAAACTATAAGCCTTACTTCTTGTAGAATAACCAAGAAATATACCATCATGAGTTTTCACATCAAACTTTCCTAGATTATCTTTGTTATTAAATATAACAATTGCATCCAAAGACATGAAAGTAGTGTAAGGTTGGTTTGATTTCACTCCATAACTCATAAGGTGTTTTCTTCAAAATGGGTCTTATGAGAGTTCTATTTAGTATGTAACATGCGTATTAATAGCCTCTTCATAGATTTTTAGGGGAATCATTTTCACAAATCATGGTTCTAGCTATCTCTTGTAAAGACCTATTTCTTCTCTTAACAACCCTATTTTGTTGGGGTCCTTGGACAAGAAAAATTATGTGTTATGCCATGTTCATTACAAAAAGTTTCAAAATGATGATTCTCAAACTCTTTCCCATGATCACTTCTTATGGAAGTGATAGTGGTACCTTTTTCATTTTGAACCTTTTTACAAAAGTTTTGAAATAAGCTAAAAGCCTCATCCTTATGAGGAAGGAACAAAAGCCAACCAAACCTAGAGTAATCATCTACTATGACCATTCCATATTGTTTTCCAGCCAAACTTTGAGTTTTTGTAGGTCCAAAAAGATCAAGATGTAGAAGTTCTAAAGTTCTTGAGGTAGAGATGGCATCCTTTGATTTAAAAGAGGTTTTGATTTGTTTTCCTTTTGGCAAGCATCACAAACAAGATCCTTTTCAAACTTTATTTTAGGAATACCTCTTACTAAGTACCTTTTTAATAGCTTAGAAATTTGGTACATGCTAGCATGTCCCAATCTTCTATGCCATAACCACTTTTTATTTTCAAAGGAAGCAAGGCATCTAACATCTTAAGTTTTCAAATCATTTAAGGTAATACCATAGATGTTTTCATAACGTTGGCCAATAAACAATATGTAATTGTCACTCATTCTTTGCACAATGCATTTGTCATGTTCAAATATAATACGATATCCTAAATCACATAGTTGGCTAACACTAAGCAAGTTATGCTTCAAACCATCAACAAGAAAGACATTGTCAATAGTAGTAAAGGGATTCTTACCAATCTTACCAATAGCAATGATTTTTCCCTTTCTGTTGTCTCCAAATGTAACGGTTCCACCTTTTTGGTTCTTGATACTTGTGCTTAGATGTTCTATATTCACCTGTAGCATTTCTATCTACAAGCACAAGAACTACTTTTCCTTCTTTTGAAGCCCATACAATAAAACATAAATTTGCTGAATGTCCATAATTGTTTACAGTTATAACTTTCTTGATGTTGCTGAACTTTCTTTTCTTTCTTTGAAGCTCTAACAAAATGTTTCATGTAAGGTTTTCCTTTTGACAAGACATTGCTAGAAGATGCATCATTTTCTTATCAAATAAATTTTTGTAAAACCGATTTTGATCATGTGCATAGTAACCAACTCTAGCTTTGTTGATAGTACACCTTTGCCTGTCCTAACAAATTTTCAAGATTTTTTGTTCCTGAACAAACTTGGCCAGATAGAGGTAAGTGTTTCAACTTTATTTTTCAGCAAATCATTTTCAGCCTTTAGGTCACGTTACATGATTTTTCATAACATTCTTTTAGAGCTTTAATTTCAGCTTTGAGAAAAGAATTTTCAGCTTCAAGCAGCTCATTTTCCTTTTTTATGCGAGCATATTTTGCAAGCACATTTTTTTAATTTACTAGAAGATCATCAATAATATCAATTAGTTCTTCTTGAAATAAGTCTAAAAATTCTACCTCATCATGGTTGGCCATGAGACACATGTTTGCAAGATGGCGTCTTTATCATCACTTCTGGAGGAATCACTTTCAAGTCTTCCCAAGTTGATAATAGCCCTTTCTTCTTAGTTTTCTTTGAGTCATCTTCCTTCTTGTTCAGCAATGGGCACTCATTCTTAAAATGTCAGGCTGCTTGCAATAATGAGAGATTCCTTCCTTCCTTCTTGATTCAGCTTTTTCTTTCCTTGGAAAGCTTCTTCTGCCTTTGCCTCTCTTTTTCCATAGTTTCATCATTCTTTGAGCAAAGAGGCTGAATTCATCATCTTCATCTAGATTTTCCTGACATAGATTTTCTTCTATCTTTGATTTTAGAGCCAACCTTTTCTTCTTCTTGTCATTTTTCAGATGTGTGATCTCAAAGGCAATTAGATTTCCTCTCAACTCATCATAAGTCAGAGTACTAATGTCTTTTCCTTCTTGTATAGCTGATTTTAGACAGCCAAGGAGGAGTAGACTTTAGGATTTTCTCACTAATTCTTCATCCTCAAAACTTTTTCCCATCATATCTAAACCATTGATGATGGCAGCAACCTTTCAAACATTTCATCAATGTTTTCATCATCCTTCATGCTAAAGAGTTCATAGTCCCTCATAAGCATATCAGTCTTTGTTTGCTTGATTTGTTTGGTACCTTCATGAGTGAGCTTGTAGCTTTCCCTAAATCTCCTTTGCACTCTTGCACCTTGATACTCTTCTGTACTCTTCAAGACTGATTGCACAATGCATAAGGTTTAAAGCCTTAGCATTCATTTCAACTTTCTTCTTTTCTTCAAGGGTACATTCTTCATCATTCTTAGGAATTGTTTGTCCTTCATTTGTAGTTGTTGGAGTTTCTAGCCCTTTCATGATGATTTTCCACATATCATAATCTGGAATTGAATGAATATCCTCATCCTCTTTCCAATATGAGTAGGAGACTTTTAACATATTTTATATGAGACGTTTTAAATGGAACACTTCAAATTTAAGGAAAGGGATTGGTCAAGAAAATGTGATTTTTGTTTCCTTTCAAGAATAGTATTGTTTTAATCAATTTCCAGAAAATCCTTTTTTGAGAAAATCAAAGATTAGTTGTTTAAGCACCAATAAAATAAGAAAGTAGGAAAGAAAAAGCAAGACACAGTGTTTTTATATTGGTTCTTTTCCTATCTCTAGAACCTACATCCAGGACCTACCCCAAGGTAGGATTTCCACTAACCAACTGAAACTTACAACAATTGGAATTGAAACCAGATTCCCAATCACCCAAACAAAGCTCTCTAAGCTCAAAGGAACTGAGTTCCTACAACAAATGCTCTCAAATGCTTTTTCTCTCAAAAGCCTCACAAACAAATAGCCTTTTGTAATGATATAGCTTTATGTTTCCTCTCAAAGGTGATATTCAGAAAATTATAGAAATAATAAGCTCTAAGATAAGTCAAAATAATGGTTGTAACAATGAAGAAATGGAGTATATTCTTTGCAGAATAATGGCTTAGACATGTATGCTTGTATTGTGCTCTTTTCCTTCATTAATATGATGTCTGTTGACTCCTTAAAAAGGAAAGGAATTTCTAACCGTTGCAGAAGAAGAAGAGTGCTTGCCCTTGTCCTTGCCTTGTGTGGTGGCATCATCTACACCATTGAGATCTTTTGTCCTTGTGCCACTTGTACACACATCTCGCTCTTCTCTCTTCTAGGACATTGTGAGTTGTCATTGTCCTTTTATTCCATTCAAAAAATGAGCCAATCATCAGATATTTTCATTTTGAAATATGGTCCTTCTTCATCCAATGTGCAGCTGCCACTTTAGCATGTATTTGCTCTTCAAAATGCACAACACGGTAATTTAGAGTCTCCAACCTGAGTTGGAGATTTTCTGTATTCTTTGCTTAATTTTAGATATAATACACTGAAACACTTAAGCAAACACATCAATAGGTCCATAATGATATTTGTCATCACTAATTAGGATCCATAAACCAACACATAATTTATTGAGAAACAAATAACCATTTCTTAGAAAGTCAGGAGAGAACATTAGGACCAAGAAAACATGGAATCCTGATGTTGATCTTGTTATTTGGTTGGAAGCCCAATGAATCACAATAGGCAATAAGAGGAAGATGATCAGATTATTGAATAACCAAACCATGAGATGAAGTACCTTTAAGATATTGCGAGATTCTTTTGATAGTTTTCCATGACTTTGAAGTGGACAATGAACAAATTGACAAACTTTATTAACATAGTAAACAATGTCAGGTCTAGTGTAAGTTGTATACGAAAGACTACCAACTATGGACCGATAAAACAAATAGGGATATCAAAGAGATCATCATTGTGCTTGGTTAATTTGAGTCTACCTATCATTGGGGTGATGCGAGCTTCACGACTCACAAACAAATTAAAAATTATTTAATACTAAGTTACAAGGAAAAACGTAGTAAAGGCACAATTAGGTTGTCTCACAAGCAGTTAATCTAGAAATTGGTAATTTTGTTGAGAAATTGTAGAAATTAAATTAAATAAAGAAATTCAATAAATAAAAACTACATGCACAAGGAGTCTCACAGATCTAGGATTATATTGTCACTGGCTTAAAAGGATAATTTACAGAGGCAATCATTTTCGTTAATCATATAATCACATAATAATGATGAAATTCTATTGGTAGTCACACAATCACATAACTAACTATGGATTTGACTAACACCAACACTAGAAAATCACAATTGAAATTTCTATATGCCTATGCCAACTTGAACGTCAATCACGATAACCTAATTCTCATCAAAATTAATTCAAATTCCCCTTACCAATTAAACATGTTTAAACTATTAGTTAAATTATGCCTAATTGGAGCCTAATCATGCATGATATTCACAATTGCAAACACACACACAATCAAAGCTAGTTCTAAAAAATATAATTGAATCAATCAACACAAAAAATATAAGAAAGAGAAAAAAGAAAGATGAGAACTAAAAAGTCAAATCGTAAATTAAATTAAAATAAAACAACCTCAAACATAATCCTTCAATCCTTGATAATTGTTGCATTACATAAAGAAATTACACCTCAATGGATAGAGGATTACAACCAAAGTATTGAAGAAAGCAATCAAAATCCCAAATGGCAACAAAAATGGATATTGGAATAGCTAAAAATCCTAGAGAAAGAGTAGAAAGAAGGTAGAGAGAGAGTAGAGATAAACCCTACAATAAGTATGTAATATCTTCTTTCAACATAGGCTAAGTGATATATATATATATATATATATATATATATATATATATATATATATATATATATATAAATGAGTCCCAAAATAGTACAAAATGGTGTTTTACTAATTGATGCTATCATTGGGAACCTTATAGCAATTATGATCGCTAGCAATCTAGTACTCATACAATAAACTCGTTCCATACATGTTCAAACCCTTTTGAGAGACCCAAAACGTTTGAATTACCCTTGGACCTAGAAATACAAGTTGTATCCCTTTGAATAAGCTTTCCAACACCATAAGAATCATCTCTATTGGACATTTGTAGCTCCAAATATTGGTAAAATACAAACAGGAGGTCAAATTGGGTAGCATGAGAACAAAATCAACCTTTAATATTGCAACTCGATTTTCATCAAGAGGCTCTTAGAACTGGGTTTTGAGTTGAACATGAAAGTTATAGAGAACTTCTTGGGCTTTTCAAATCATATTTATTTGTCTCAATCTGATCCCTGTAGAGAGAGATATAAATTTTTTATTACAATATTTTCTGCAAATGTGCTCAAATAAGCTCCAAAACTCTTCTATTTAACTCCCCAAATTCTCTTAAATTGAAGACTATTCGAAGCTTGATGCACCTCTATGGTCTTCATACACCATCATGGGAAGTCCCTATAATAAAATTACACTCACAAAAGAGGATTAAAAGCATAGAAAGCTCCAAAACATATTTGCTCATCAAAATTGTGCAGTTAACCATTATTTTACTCAATGATGCACAATGAGAACTAAACTCAAATCAACCAAATGTCAACCAACTAAGCAAACAAATGATGCAATATGCCTAGGGTTATAGCGGAAAAGGAGTGCATGAATGTAACTTATCAAACTCCCCACACTTGAACAATTGCATGTCCTCAAGGAAGGAACTTGATGCAACATCAGGGAGACTAGACTTCTAACCTTACTAAATCTAAATATGTATTATGCGTGAAAAATGACAATATACTAATCCAATGGACCTAAAGACAAACAGTAAGCAATCATACCAACAATCAAAGAGAACTTCCACAAGTAAGGCATGAACAAGAACATAGCACATTAGGTAGAAGCCACACATATGATGCATGGATCAAGTACCAAAATCTTCCCAAAATCATGTTTATTACTCATTCATTCAAGTGTTTTGGGCTAAGATGCACACTCAAATCACTTTAGATGAAAATGCACTACTATTGGATTGCCATTGGTTTCGCTCTCTATCCGTCACACACACATGCACACTAAATCAAGAGGACTTGATTTGGGTTGTAACGTAGCTTAGGTGAAGATGGATAGATATATAGGCCAATAAAGCTAAACCTCTAGGCAAAGGAGAATAAATATATACATTAAGAGTACAAGTACCTAAGGTACATTTTGTCTAACTTAACACATTCACAGACCCTTAGTATGCAATATGGCAAACCTTCATCCAAACTTTTTCATTTTTCTTTTGTGTTGCTTATTTTTTTTCCAATCAAATTTACTTTTTTTCCTTGCTTTCTTTGTGTTCCACATGTTGATTTTTTTTTTCTTGCCACTTACACATTGTCCCCTCAACTTATAGTGGAAATGTCCTTATGCTTTCTACCACACTTATGCTCAAACACATAGAGAAATGTACAAATGCTCTCCTAAGCCTAAAAGGTTAAGATTTCATGGTATTTCACTTTTGGCTAAGGATGTACTAAGACAAAAGAAATGGCAATAAGGCTCAAGGGGATAGACAATGGTAATATGCAAAGGTTGGTTGTATAGTCAAGTGCTAAAAATAAGAAAAATGCCTCAATGACCTTCAGGCATGCACATGGGAACATAGTTTCAAACAAAACCTTAAGCAAGTTCTAGAATACAAATCCAAATAAAACCTCAAAATTAGTATGAGGCGTAGGCAGTGAGAGGCTAGAGAGGCTGTTGATTGTTGAGCAGGTGGCGCCGTAGATACGTGGGCTATTCTATTATCTCTACTAGGGTGGATAATACTTTTATTGTAGCTATGATGAGTTATTCCACCTTACATTAGGATGATCTCTCTAGTTGGTTGTATGTGTTACTGCAATGATCACATGCCTACTAGTTGTTCTGATTCTAAGCCTACCAGGGAATACATTGCTAGCAACTAAAGTAGGGTCTTCCTATAGCTATGAACACACATCAATGGTATGGGTATCACAAGAGCAAATACCACAAGCTATCTAGGATGAAGGAGCCTATCTAGACTAATTCAAGGCAATTTGTTTCAAAAACTCAATCATCTCGTCAAGCTTTTGTTCCACTATACCAGGACACCTCATGGACCCCTCTAACATTTACACTAGCGGCCTTAGATCCAAACTCGTTGTGAATTTTCAGCCATAGTTTCAATCAATGCTTGGATGCAGTCTGGAGTCTTGTTCACCAATGCATTCCCACTAGAAACATCAACCATACTCTGATTAAAGGTTAACAACCCTCATAAAAGTACTCAATAGGGAGTTGCTTAAGAATCTAATGTTGTGGACAGCTATCATAGAGTCTTAAACCTTTCCCAATACTCATACAAGGACTCTCCCTGACTTGTCCTATGCCATAGATATTTTTTTGGATGGTGGCTACTATGGAGGTTGGAAAGAACTTCTTAAGAAACACTCTTTTCATCCTAACCCAACCTCTACTACCTAATGAAGAATGTAAAAGAACCAATCCTTGGTAGCACCTCCAAGGGAGAATAGGAAAGCTCTCAATTTTATGTAGTCTTTTGTAATTTCCTAGGCTTCATGGTAACATAGATAATATGGAATTTCTTCAAGTGTCTGTGTGTGTTCTTCAAGAAAGCCTTGAAATTTGGGAACAATATGAAGTAGCCTAGACTTGAGCGCAAAGTCCACTTCAAGGTTAAGGTAGGCAATCCCCAATGGCTTTTAAGTAAAGTCAAAAGCAACAAGCTCCTTCAAGGTCCTATTCAAATTCACTGACCTTAAACACTAACAAACAAATTGAATTTACTATTCCTCTTGTTTCTTTTTTTTGCCTAAGACACCTTAAAGTCCTTTCAATTTTAGGATCCCAAGGAATTAAGGTAATGTTGGGCAAGGATCGAGTTATACAAGGGAACCAACAGAAAATAAAAATTAAATAAATAAATAAATAAAGCTAATTTTTTTTAGAACCAAAAATTAAAATAAAAAACCAAAAAATTAAAATTAAAATAACAACAAAAAGGAAATAGAAAAATAAAAATAAAAATTAATTACAAAAAATTAAATAACACCACTTCCTCAAGAATCTGCCAAAATTTTATGCACGTTGTCGCGACTTACAAACAAATTAAAAATTATTTAATACTAAGTTTCACAAAAAAATGTAGTAAAGAGCACAATGTGTCGTCCCACAAGAAAGATTACCAGTTAATCTAGAATTAGGGGTTTTGTTGAGAAATTGCATAAATTAAATTAAATGATGAAATTCAATAAATAAAAACTACTACCACAAGGAGTGCCGTGGATCTAGAATTATGCTATCACTAGCTTAAAAGAATAATTCACAAGGCAGTTGTTTTCATTAATCATGCAATCATACAACAATGATGCAATTCTATCTGCCAGTCACACAATCGCATAACTAAGTAAGGATTTGCTAACACTTTACACAAGAAAATTGCAATCACAATCCCTATATGCTTATGCAAACTTGAATGTCAATCATAACAACCTAATTTTTATCAGAATTAATTCCAATTCCCCTTACCAATTAAACATGCTTTAAACTATCAGTTAAATTATGCCTAATTGGAACTATTACCATGCATGACATTCATAATCGTAAAGATAAACACAGTCAAAGCTAGCTCTCAAAAATGTAATTGAATCAATCAACACAAAAAATATAAGAGAGAAGAAGAAAGAGGAGAACTAAAAAGCCTAACTGTAAATTGAATTAAAATAAAATAACCTAAAACATAATCCTTTGATCCTTGCTAATCCTTGTACTAGGTAAAGAAATTACTCACCCATGGATGGAGGGTTATAGCCAAAGTATTGAAGAAAACAATTGAAATCCCAAATAGGAACAAAAAGGATATTGGAATAGCTAAAAATCCTAGAAAAAGGGTAAAGAGAAAGTAGAGAGAAAGAAAAGAAGAGAGAGAGTGGAGGCAACTGGAGAACAAGTATGGAAGATCTCCTTTTAACCTAGGCTAAGTGGGTATATATAATACATAATCACAATATAAAAAAGAGTCCCAAAATAGTAAAAAACATTGTTTTATGAACTAATGCTGTCATTGGAGACCACTATCACTACAAGAAATTTAGTCAAAGGCAATACTTAAAAAAAGTTGTGTAAACATATAGAAAGCATTGCCTTCTATCAAGGGCAACACCTTTCGACCAAAGGCAACACTTTTCTATGGGTTGCCTATATACCATTACCTTTTCTCTAAGGCAATGCTTTGTGGAGAAAAGGCAACAACTTGGGAAAAAAAAAAGTTACCTATATAGCTAGAGAGGGAACATTTGCAACCCCTTTCCACGTTTCCATTTCTTTGATTTAAGACAACGTGTTATAAACATTGCCTTTTCTCTTTCTAGAGGCCACTGTTCCAAAATGTTGCCTTTTCTTTTATTAAAGGCAACACATTTTAAGTGTTGCCCTTTCTCAAGTTACAAGCAACTCAAAAACGTTGCTTTTTCTCAAATTTAGAACTACACATTTTTTATGCAAAATACCGAGTACTAAATCAAAACTATAATTGACCATTAGAGGTGTTCATAACCAGTCCTGTCCTTCCAACCCGCTCCTTAAGCTCATTTGTTGGTTCCTCTTGAAATTTGACCTGGTACACTTTTCAGTTTGTTTCAGGTCATATGTCAGGTTGTCCTCAACTCCCCAAGTCAAATAATCCCTTAAGAAATATATATTTTTATAATAATTTATGAAAAATTATAAAATTTTAAAGTTCAATTAATATATTTTATATAATTTGATATTATTTCTATATTGATATGGTTTATTTTGAAACCTATATCGTAAGATATCTCTAAAATTTTATTTCTTACTTGTAAAATTTATAAATTTACTATGTACAATATCTAATTCTCGTATATTATTCGAATGTTGGGTTAACTCATACAACCCAGGACATAGTTTGTATTATCAGGTTAGGTTTGGGTTTCAAAAATTGACCCGCTTAAATTTGTTTGTTTGGGTTTTGTCTAACCTGACCCAATCCGTCCCTTGTACACCCCATTAACCATTGTTTCTTTTAACAAAAAAAATTGTGGTATAATATTGCTAGGAAAACACAAGAAGTAACTAAAGCTGAAAACAAAATTTATTGACATATAACATCCATGAGCTATACCTTCGTAGTATTAGAGGTAATTTACCACAATATCATGCTACACAAAATTAGAAAACCTTGATATATTACTCTTAATCTAAACTGCCTACAAAAGAGCAAACACGGTATCACATGGAGGTTATTCCATGAGTGAAGCATGTCCAATCCATAACTCAAACATCCCAGCTAAGCTAAGGTTAGCTTTTAGTAGTCTTAGCCTGCAGTAACCTATGTTCTTATTTATAGATGGCATAATGCCAAAACCAAAGAAATTCAAAATTGGTGGTGAAAAACAATTACAACATAAAAACATAGATAATTAATGGAGCAGAACATATCTCCCTCTCCTTCCAAAACGATTGTAAGGAGAGGGAAGATAAAAAAATTGATACATTAAGTTAATAAAAAAAAATTATACGTTAAGTTAATAAAAATTGATAAATTAATTTAAATATCTGTTAAATAATGTTTCATAGATATTTAAATAAGAAACTATTATTATTTTTAATAAAATCACAAATCACACAAAATATAAATTTATGTGATCTAAAAATGATTTATAAAGGATCATTTAGATTGTATTTTATTCTTGAATTTTATTGAATCTTATTATAAGGTAAATAATTAATCTGTAAATAAATAATTTTGTTCAAGTCTTGAATTTTCATGCCTTTAGTATCATTGTTATGAATTTCATATTCATTCATATTGTAAACACTTCAGTTTATAATAGATTCAGTCAAATTTATTACAAAAAACAAATGTCAATATAAATTTTATGTTTTACTTTATATAATACTCAATTTTAGGTGATTAATTGACAAATAACAAACACAATAAATCATTTGTCATAAAGTAAAATAGCTATAATATAAATAACGTAATTATGATATCTTATTTATTTATTTATTATTTGTTTTTTTATGTACTTCTATTATTATATTGATTGCAATGAGATTTTAATCTAAGATCTCATGCATAATTACATACCAATCTTAGTGACTTTGTTGCTTATAGTTTTACATACCACTTATTTATATATGAAAATAGATCAATATTAAAAACACATTAAGACTAGCATATCATGCAAGGTTTTATTTATTTATTTATTATTTTTGAGAAAAATTTAGGTTGAGGGGAAGCTTTCCCAATTTAAGTTTAGGGCATACTTTTGGGCCCATCTAGTACTTATAGAGATACTTACTATCCATGTTTTAGGTAGCCTTTTGTGTGGCTAGGAATCAATAGGAGGATAAATAACTAGGGCATTAAGTGAGAGGGCTAAGACAAAGAGCAAGGATTAGAGGATTGGTTGAAAATTATGATCCTAATTAGGGTGGTAATCATGGTCTTAATTAGGAGGTGATAGGAAGGAGTGGGGTTATTTATGATTGGTGCTTTCACTGATCCATGAGCCCCTCGATATTATTACCCTTCCTTCCCTTCTATTCCTAAAATATACACTCTCCTTCCCTATAAAATTAAGATATGCTACACTTTAACCCATTTTCAATTTTTTATTAATTCTTCATTATCCTTTCATGCTTATTATTTTGTTTTTGACTAAAGTACCTTTTTATTAATAGTTATACATATTCTCTATGATTCTTTATATATAAAATTAACAGTATAAACTTTTACTTTTATATACATTAATATTTTAAAATCAGCATTTAAAAATTACATAATTTTTATTTATTAAAACAATTATATTACAAGTTATTGTTACTATTAATAACTTATTCTCTTCATACAATGAAATTTTGAAATTAAATTAGATACATGTATAAATAATTATAACAATAAAATGCATTATTAAAAGCCACATATATTTTAATTTGAAGGAAAAAAAATTAATGTACAACCACTAATAAAGGCTATTTTGGTCAAAATAAAAGAATAAGTATGAGAAATAGAGAATCGATAAAATAAAAATTATAATTAAAGTATATATTTTCTCAATTTATTAGGGAAGAGAGTAGAGGTTTTAGGAAAAGTTCTTAGGTGTTTTAAGAGCAAGACATAACATTTACTTCGTTCTATTAATTAATTGATACATTGGTCTTGTGAGTCATTATTGTCTTCCACTTTTCCAATATTTTTAATATACTCCCTTCGTTCCTTTTTAAATGTCACTTTTGAGTTTTGTAAATGAATTCATGCATGTAATGATTGTATTTCATTAATTTTTTTTTAAAAAGAAAAAGACTAAAATACCCTTTCATTTGTTTCTCACTTTGTTAAATTATATCCACTCATTCTCTATTCAATTTTACTCTCTCTCCAATATTCACATTTTGCAAACACATTTGAAATAGAAATCTAAATGAATGGAGGGGTATATTGGGAGAAATCTAAATGAATGGAGGGGTATATTGGGAATAAAGTTGTTAAATATTCATTGAAAACCCAAAAATGACATTTAATCCGGAACACAAAAAATGTTCAAAAAGACATTTAAAAAGGCCAGAATGGGAGAGTAATAACTAATGTGTCAATTGATGAATGGAACAAAGTAAATGTGAAGGAACCTTATAGACATAAAGATATCCAAAAACCTCAGGCACACAAATGATATGGGATAAGCAACAGGATAAAAACCTTCCCTACTAATCACCTAAAAAACTTGTTCTTAGAAACATCTAAATCAATAAGAGATTGAACCAGAATAAAATATCACAAGGGAATCACTCAAAACCCTGAGTCGACTATTCAACTTTCTTGACGTAACAAATAAAGGGAATCACTCAATCTCACTTGTACGCACAAAGTGTCTTAAAAAAAACTAAGAGAAATTTCATTCAAAACAAATATGAAAATGAGGCGGTCAAGTTTTTAGAGGCATTTATACCACTTAATTAGATTAACCTTATTTCCTAAATTGACTAGAAAAGGCCCAAGTAGCTACACTAACAATTGAGCTTAATAAACATAAAAAGTAAAATAAGTTTTAGAACATTTAAAATATAAACTAATAAAATAAATAAATTAAACTTGGCCCAACATGACCAAGAATACATCATTAATGCAAATTCAATGATAAGATCCATTGCTAAAATGTTTATTTTCCCTTCTAAGCTCATATCAATAAATGTTATATCTTACTTTCAATGTACTTAAGAATTCTTGTGTTTTAAAAATAGAGGTGAGGAGAGTATGATAATATCTTCTCTCATTGAAATGAATAGTATTTTACTCTATATATATATATATATATATATATATATATATATATATAATATTATCACAAATAATCTTTAAAATTAATAAATGGCAATAATTATTAAACAAATATTCAAATTAAAAAAAATGTAAATGCTAAGTTTAAAAAACTAGAAGGTAATCTTGTGTCTCATCATTAAAGTTGTGAAGATATATTTGGAATTAAAATGATTACATAGATCAAGGAATAACATACACACTCTTATACTGATTATGCTTTTGCAAGAACAAGTCCCCATGGCTGTGTTTGGTACTTATCTAAGACAAAAAGGACGGAGATGGTGAGATAGTAAAGATGGAGATGAAGATGGAACTATATATGTTAGGTAATGATGTACATGACATAGTGATTGATGAAACGATGAAGAAAACTATATTATAATTTGATGGAAAATTAAAAAGTAAAAAAGGGTAAAATTGAATATGAAATGTTTAAAGAGATATTTTTGAAAAAAAATATTTTAAATTTGTCTCCAAAGTTTTCAGTCTTTCCGTTTTGGAGGGACAGAACGGCTGAAAAGATAATTTTGGGATTTTTGCCTCTGTCTCTACTCTAAACATGCTTCTATCCTCAATATCTCTGTATTTTCTCCTAGGACATTTAGCAAATGCTACCTATATGCTTCTAGAAAAAGCATAAGAACTTATTATTTTTTACTAGCTTTTCCCAAGAAGCATGACCAAATATGTAAACAAATTACAAAAGTATTTTTTTTCTATAATAAAAAGTACTTTTTTCTTCTCAAAATTTTAACCAAATGAGTCCATAATCTAAATGAATCTAAAATTACAATGATATGAAGGATATGAAAACTCAAGACCAGAACAAAATATATTTATTTATATATTACTGATCTTATAATAAGATTAAATAAAATTCAAAAATAAAAAAGCCACTCTAAATTATCCCTTATAAATAACTTTTACATCACATAAATGTATATATATTTGTGATTTGTGATTTTGTTAAAGACAATAACTGTTTATTCTTTAAATATCTATGAAATATTGATCAACAGAAATTTAAATTAATTTATCAATTTTTAATCCATAATTTTACACCCACTATTTTTTTAATTTACCAAAATTCTAATGAAAATGGTTATGTCATACTTTGTCTCATCTAATGATAATATCCTATGGTAGTAAGCAAGTTCCTCTCTCTAACAATCTTTTTACTACATATGGACCCACCTCTACAAGTTTTCTTTTCAAAGAGACATCTTAGATTGTTTTATTTGAAGTTTTCATTTTTCATTATCAGTTTTTTAGTTTTTAAATTTTGTGAAGAAAATACTAAAAACTAAAATTTATAGTTTTCAAAATTTTATATTTTTCCTTCACAAAATTTGAAAAACTGAAACTGAAAATTCAAACCAAACAATCCCTTTAACTTTTCTCACTTTAGTCTACTAAGCACAGTAAAATGCATCAGAGGGTCGATTAAGGGTTCGAAGTTCAAAAATCATTTCTCTCTTGGTTTCTCTCAATTCTTGTCCACTTTTCATGTGACTCTTTCATTTTTATTAGAAATAAAGGAAAAGTATTTCGGTTTTCCATTTATTGATTTTATTCATCCCCTTTCTTTTTCATCGGTGCCTCAATGACTTGTTAGTCTTTGATTATTATCAGCCAGAATAAATAAAGACCCTCTTCACTTTCCAGGGTTCACACCTCCATTTGCATCCTCATCCCCTCTATAAATTCCTTCCTTCAATCTTGGCCTATTACCTTCAACTCTTCAACTCTTCAACTCTCTCTTTTCCTCTTTTCTTCCTTAGTTAACTTCTCTGCCTTCTGTAACATCAACCAAAGATGACCAAGGTCACAGCCCTGTTGTTGTTCACCCTATTCCTCTGCTGCATGGTCGCCCACTCCACACGCCCTATACCACCTTTTCCCCATGAATCCTTAACAAAAACACAGCATCAGGTTCGGTTGAATTTTAATCACTTTTTTTTATAACCTTCTGTTATCCTCCATTTATGGTTTAAGACTTTTAAGTGTATGATCCTAATTTTATACGTGTAGGGTGTTGACGCGGTTGATGATAGCTGTGAAGGCGTTGGAGAAGATGAATGCTTGATGAGGAGAACACTTGCTGCTCACATCGATTATATCTATACACAGAACCATAACCCTTGAACAAATTTCCTGCTCGTGCTATTTTGTGGCTACAGAAACTCAATAGACAATAGTCCTTGTTTGTTTCAGATACTTCAAAGGTTTTTTCATTTTCACCTTTTGCTTGTAATGTATATTCTATGAAAGTGAAACCCAACTTCATGGAAGTGTTTGTCTAATGGATACAGTGAATGGTCGATTATCACTAGGAAGGGTCTCCACTTTCCTTTGGCATTCAGTCTAACCAGAAAAGATGTTTTTTTATATTATTACATTTGAAAATGCACAGCCATATCTCTGTCTCTAACAAACAGAACAATATCAATTACCTTATATGAATATACTAGACATTTGGAGGAGGAAGAGTGCTATATTCAGAACACTATCCAGTGAGCCAAAACTATAATGAATCCTTATGTGAACATGTAACATGCCGGCCCGGGATTTCTGATATTTTGGTTCACATTCTGTGATCCCAAACTTGGAGTTGGAGATGTTATCACAGATAAAGCAACAAAGTCAGCTTTTAAGTTTTAACATAAACAACTCTAAAAGCGATGTCGCGACTCAATGGGCTCTTCAAGCACTTAAAAAGAAGTTGCTTCCATTCAATGCTATTACTTTGATGAATAAAAATGTATGCTTCTTTTAACAAATTAAACAATATATAGAAATTCATTAAGTACCTTAACTTACTGTGGATTCAAAGCTAGCTACTCTTCTGCTTAACGATTTAATTTTGTGTGACAACCGAAGTTACAATGCAACCTACCACTCTTTTACGCTTTTAGTATTAAATGTAATCAACCACTTGGGTGGCTTCTTCAGGGGAGTTTGATTCAATTGATTGATGGTTAAGTTATAGCTATAGACCATCATTGAAATCTTCCTATTTGACATGTGAAGATAAAGAAGCCTCGAAGAAAGAACTATGGAAAGATACATTTGCCTTTTGCTTTTGCTGTAGCAGCAAGCATTCACATACAATGATTCCTCAATAATTGTACTGCTCTCTTTCTTTACCAATCAGCCTAGTAAAAATCTAGGCAAAGGAAAGAGTCGGATCATCAATAAGTTGTAGTCCTATCATTTAAGGAGAAAGAGGAAAAAAATTGTCCATTTTTATCTTTTTGGTTTTTGTCAGCATTGCGATTGCGATTATTACAATCATAGATAATGCAATCATCTTGACGCATATTGTGTCTAAAAATCACCCTATGAAAAACAACATATAAGGTGCTTTTAAAGATCAAGAGTAAAAACACCTCAATTTTTTATAAGAGCATCCCCTTGAAAAACATTATCAAACCAAGATTATGTTGAGTGTTCAATGTGAAAACTGATGTTTTATTGACAAAAATATTAAAAATCTTAATAAATTTGAATCTGATTAGAATGGAAATGAAGATTGTTTTGAAAATAAGATCATATTTAAACATATAAGATAAAGGAGATCAGGATGAAAAATTATAAGAATTTTTTGAAAATTGCCCAGATTCAATTTTAGATGTTAGAAAGCATATACTTTCAAATAAGATATGGTTGATTCTCCAGTCAGTTATCTTTTTTGGGCCTCAAGGCCCTCCTCAGTACAAATAATAATAATAATAATAATAATAATAATAATAAGATGTGGTTGTATTACATCACACTCATAGACGAATCGTTAGATTTGCACTAAGCCTAATCAATAAGTTTTTGTCCCAGCACATATTTGTGCACGTTAGCCCACCTTCTAACTTCTCTCACTCTCATAATTAATTACTCATCTCATCACTTGATCTTTTTCCAATATCAATTATTTTATATAGAGTAAAATGTACTAACACCCTTTGAGGTATCAATAAATAACACTCAACTCTATTTGTTTAAAAAACCCTACACTTCACCCTATCACTAAATGTGTGTTTGATGTATTCTTTTTCATAATTTGATTTTTATAAGTTATATATTAAATAATAAAAATAATTATAAATTTTTTTTTCTGCATTGATTTCATGTTGTTTAATACACACAACATATTAAATAAACTTATCTATCGTATTCACTTTTATATATTAAAATGATAGATAATTTAAAATTTAAAATTAAATAATTATTTTAATTAAAATTTTAATAATAATATTTTAAATAAATAATATATGATAAGTAAATGAATATTAAAACAATATTAAAATACACAAATTAATAAAAACCAATAAATAAATTTATAATACATGATAAATAATATAATATTTAATCTAAAATATAATTTTTTATAATAAAAATAAGATATTAAAATAATTATTACATAATAATATTTTAATTATCATTTTTTATAAAATTTATCTATAAATGATTAATAAATGATATTACTTAGTTTGTTTTCTATGTTCATTACATGTATTATGATAAAAAAAAAATAGAAGTTGAAAATATTAAAATGTATGAGAAAAATGATATATATATATATATATATATATATATATCTTATTTTTATATTTTATTACATGAAAATAAAATATTATAAAAAATTTATTAAAATGATAATATAATTTTGATGTATTCGACTGTAAAAATTTTTTATACTATTTTTTATTTAATCATTTTATTTAAATAACTTTTCAAATAGTATATATATGGGTAAATCACTTTGACTATGTGACAATATATGCCTAAATATATTATAGAACTCCCTTATATTGTTAGGATATCAAAATTTAATTCATAAAATAATAATTATAAAATAAATCAACAGATAGAAATATCAAATAATATCAAAATATACTAGATAAACTATGATAATTAAAAAACTTACATGGTTTGTTGTCAAATAAATATTTTCATCAACGAACACTTTGATGTCAAACCGGCCGTGGTGATTTTAGAACTAGATGCGAAATTGAATCGGCATTTTAGCATAGCCAATATGGATAGGAACGTAGCTAAGGGCAAATAGTTTTTTGTTTTTGGCTAAAACAAAGTACTTAGTTCTCTCAAAATTTGAAATTCTAATTGATTCCTCACACTTAAAAAATAGAATAAATTGATAAATTAGTTTATCTATACAATTTTATATATTATTGTTTTAAATTGTATAGATCCATATGGAGGGATCAATTTGTTTTTTTTTTTAAATTGTAAGGGATTAAGTTAGGATTTTCAAATCTTGAAGGATAAATTTATCCCTCAATACATATTTTTTAGAGATTAAAATTGATATTTTGAAAGAAAAAAAAAAAAAAAAGACAATCGTGACTAAGAAAATTTCAGCTTGCATTTACGCATGTGTAACCGTTCCTGTCCCCCTCATACCACACAACGCGTAAACGTCAAATGCAATTATTCGTTCCCCTTAATAGTCATTTACGATTCATGAAGTTATGATTACATGGGTGGATAATTGGAGAGCTATATTGGTAGGCGTCTAGTGTTTTTAAATAAACCTTGTAGTCCTTTTTTTTTTTTCTGAAACAATACTTAATGATACAGTAGTTTTTTTTTTCTCACAACTATCCTCCTATTAGAGGCAATAGTATTCGAGTATTAGAAATCCAATAGAGGGTACAGCTCTTCCAACACAGATTGTTTCATACCAGAACTCAAATATGAGATCACAGGTTAAAAGATAGGAACACATGCCACTTCATATTACTTCACTTGGAGTCTTTACAGTTTATTTTCTCTCTACTTGCAGTATGCGTTGATTTTGCATTTGTTTGGTATTGGTTAATGATTTTAACGGTTCTTGATGTTTTCTATCCCTAGTCCCTTTTACATTTAGTAATAATAGTATAATATATCAATTCATAGTAAACTTTACACATGCAACATATCAAACCATTCAAAACATAATTTAGTGTTAACAATATATAAATATTATAAAATTATTTGTTAATATTATGTCATGTGTAAAATTAATTCAAATTCAAGTCTATGTTAACATTTTTCTTTTAAGTTTAACAGGTTGCAACCTCAATGGCTCAATCCATTAGTTGTCTTAATTTGGTTAGATTGTTAATTGTTAGTTTTTTTTTTTTTTTTTTGACGTGTTGTTAATTGTTAGTTTGAACATTGACATGGTGGCACGAAAATGTAGATCTGATCATCAATAACCCATTTTTCCTCCTTTAAAGCTGAAAATCAAAGGAAATCATTGACGAAGGATAATATTTTGAGGATGGGCGGATCCATTATATGACCTCTGCTAGATACATTGATTGATTTCGATGTTGTTTCCTTAAATTAAGGACATAATTTATCCAAGATGTCACCCAATAGTCTATCATCAACATTCTAATTCCGTATGTATCTCTTAATTGTAGAATTTTCGCATTTAAAGTAGCTATGCTTTGACAATGATGTTAAAGAATGCAAATGACAACTCGTTATTTTGTATGAACTATTTTACAGTATTTATTTCTTTTCCTGCACCAAAGGAAATTAATTAGTTTTGTTAAAAAAATGCCCAGTTCTTACCCAATACCCACATTTGTTTTTTACATTTTACTACTACCATGCACGTTTCTCATATATATGGAATTCATATAAATATTTTTTTAAAGATCCAAAAACAATATTTGATTTATAAATCAAATCACTTCCATTTTTTATACTTTCAAGCATAGTTTTCAAACTGTACCCTGATTGATTTGAACCAAGGCACTAGGTCAGTGGTTCAATCAGTGAGTCATGGGTTGAATGGTTAGCCGGATATAATTAAATTAATATATAAAAATATAATTTAATGTAACAAAATATATGTTATATATTAAAAACAAAAGATAGCACTAAAAGTTGGCCAGTCTAGTGGTAGAAGTGACACCCTCCTTCCCCTTTCAGCAGGAAGGGTTCGAACTCTCCATTTCTATAAGTGGGATTAAACCCCTAACCATATAGTTAAGGGACTCTTTTTAAGTCATTTTATATTTGTGTATGAAGTAAAGAAAACAAAAAAGAGAGAGCAGGTGACTAGGGAAGAATGTACTAATGATTATGTTGGAGATGCCACAGTAGAATTGGTCCCACAAAAACACTCATATGAACCCAATAAACCAAATATAAAGCAAATAAAAAACATAATTAAATGACTTTTACAAATAAAAAACAATAAAAAATAAATTTGATCTAATTATTAGTACAACTCTTTCCCAAAATTAGGGAAGAATGTATTAGTAACTATATCAACTTTTACAAATAGAAAAATATAATTAAATGACAATGTAAAATTCGTTTATATTGCCAAGGCATTAAGATTAATTTTGAAGGGAAATTGAGTAATTTAGGAAATTGAGTAATTTTAGGCTTCATGTAATAATTTTTTGCCCTATTTCTTTTATATATATATATATACATATATAAGAAAGAGGAGATTATCCACTGCTTCCTAGTGAATATCCTATGTGTGTGTATATAATCGCTGAAGCAGTAACTAATCCCCTTCAGGTGCATAGCTTGTAAACATGGATTTTGTCTCTAGTCATGAATCTTTTCCATATACACTACAAAGAATTGAACCCATAATTAAATGTTTAAGAAATCTAGTTAGCTACTAATTATACTAGGCCTCGTGATTTGATTTGATTATTTTATTAGTAGAAATATATATTATTTAATAATCTTTCTAATATACCAAATAAGGTAAGATTATGTATGCATACCAAACATTGCATTTTAACATTATGAGTAACTTAAAAGATGACAATCTATTTTAGTGGTAAATCTAGGTGGATTTTATGGTGGATCTCTTTTTTTGGTCCATCATGGATTTTCTATTATTAGTCATTGGATCAAATCATCTAATAAAAATGATAATTATCCAATAGTTAATCTTTAAATTTAAGGTCCACCTTATAATTTACCGTAAATCTAGATTACCAATAATCTTCTTAAACAATGTGCCAGACGCCACTCAAGGGATTAATTTGATAGCAAGTTTTTTTTTGTTTTGGTCGAATTTGATAGCAAGTTTATATGAGGTACCATGAGCTAATAGAATACTATCCAAGAGGATCAATTTGTCGGGACATTGATCTTTTAAGGATCAAATAGTTCTCCCGTAATTTTTGGTCAAATTTCTAACGTAATTGGACTGACTATTTTTTAATCCTTCAGGCTTGGCCCAAAATGCTCAATACGCTTCTGTTCCAACAACTCTTGTGGGTTGAGGCTGATGAAACTTCATACGGGCCTTGCGGGGCTTGCATCTTCCCTGACTTGCCTCTTGATGTCGCTGCTTCGCACTCCCGGACCTGAGAGACCTCACCTTGGAACCGTTGTTACTGCCATCGGGGTGAGCGAGACCCGAATTTCGAGAGCGGCGCAAAATCAACTTTGATAATGTTCGGGCGAAGTAGGTTCCTTTCGTTCCCTATGGTTATCGGGGCAGTCATGTAAGTTCCATAATCATTCTTCTCTTTCCTTCCATCTGATTTCGCTAATTACGTTATGCATACACGCCCCGATTTGCTTATTGTGTAATTAATTGATTGATGAGCGATATTTGGCTATTATAATCTCATCTATCCCATTAGGGGAAATTGCTCCTGAGTTAGTTTAGTTTGGGGGTATCGAAACTTCCGCAAGCACTATTTTTGTTAAGGAGTATTGACACCTAATCAAACGTGTTTTAAGATTTCGAATTCTGTATTAAGCGGTTGATCTAGTTATATAAGAAGAATTTGTATCCGTTATGCAGCATTGGTGTTGTTTCCGGAAGGCAATATTTGGACCCCCACTTGATCAGTATTGGAAAAAGAAGCATCAAGAAGAGGCAGCCGCAGCAGCTGCCAAGGAGAACGACTCAACCTCAACTTAGTTCACCCTCTCGCCAGTTTTTTTTTTCATTTTTCTTTGGACTAAAGACAGAGATTCAAAGACAAACATTTGAATTTGCGTTTGCACCTTGGACAAGTCACTGCATCGGCCTTGCCGGCAATTGCTATTGAAGCATATTGAATTCTAGGTTACAGTTTTCTCTTTGCAATGAGAAGCTTTTGTTATGCACAATTTATGTTTTTTATCGGCCCATATTGATAGAAAACTCACTGAATTAACTGTATTTGTCAGCCACCATTTAATAGCACTTAACACTATTGCCACTGCCATCGATGAAAAAAGTTATGTTCCAATAAATAGTGATACTGTTACATGACTTCCTCAGACATAATTTTAGCACATTTAAAGGGGTACTGATCTCCATCGCTGAACATTGTTGAATGAAACGATTCTCAAATGCTTAAGCAGGCATCAAAGCACAAGGTCGACCTGAAGAGTAACATATTGCAGCTATGACACAGAATTTTGCTGCTGCATATCTCACAACAGAAATACGCAAACCGTTATTTTCTTATTGTCATAATGTTATGTGATTTCCCTCGCTCATCAAGTTTTATTGGACCAACAACTTTTAGTACTCATTTTGCCACTCTCTCTGCGTACCATATAGCAGCCGATCTTACAATCTAAATTAGTGCCCCGTGAGTTATATCAGCGCATCTTTTGAGTTTTGACATATGCACAAAATGTGTTCAGAATAAAGTGCATGTACTGATATGTCTCAAACATTGCCCCAGTCGATCCTCTCATGTCCAGTTTATGCATTAGTGGATCCTCTTTCCACCAGGGTGCGTTTGCGAGTTTGGTTTAGAATGGAAAGAGAGGGCAGGAGGATTTATGGGGGTTTTACTTGTCCATGAGTTTTAATTTTCAAAAGACACAAGCATATGATGATTTTACTAACCCCTCAAAACCTTCTAAAACCCCTATTTTATAGTTCCCCAAATTCGGGAGCTTTAACTGAATTACAACCCAATTTACTATATTGTCCCTGTTAAAAATATTACAACACAATTTTTAGTCGTCCATTGTAATTTCATGTTAGTCAATTATCTCTCTGTTTTCACATCAATTCCACGGAGATTATATTTCATTTTGAATATCCTCTGTTATATTATTGACTGTGAGCAAGGGGATCGAAGGTGTGGTACCAGATCTGGTCCTTGAGGCAGAGGAGGACAGCGCCGGAGACAGTGGCGGTGGTTCCTCCGCCATCAGTGCTGAGAACACGGATTTTGTTTCTTCTTTAGTGTAATGTGAGAGCCATCTCTGTTCTAGTTTGGAGAAGATATCTAAGGCCACTTGACTAAGATCCAGTTTTGCTTATGTTATGTTTTGTTTGGTTTCCACACAAAGGAAGAGGCTTTGATTTTTTTTTTTTTTCCCCTTGTGTGAAACGTGGTTGTAGAAAGAGAAGAGACACAATAGGTGAGAATATGTTGCAGAGAAGGATTAATGGCTGCAAATGGAGGCAAGGGCATGTGTGCGTGAGTTGGTGAAAGTTAATAGGATTAATAAATAAATAAATAATACTTTTTATTGGGACTTTTATAAATAAGAGAAAAATTAATTTTATAGATAAAAAAATTTTGATGTGGAGAAATGATTTTGAGAAAGAATATGTTTTCACATTTACAAAATATAAAAATATTTCCAATTTTTTAAAATTAATATTTATTATAAAACATATTAATTATACTTAATTATGTTAGTAAAGGGTAAAATTATAAAAATATATTAAAAGCCCTTCGTACTTTCTGTCTTATTTATTTTAAACAAGTGAATAAAGATTAGTTAAAACCTTTAGACCCCTTCCTTCCTTTTTTCTTTTATTGCTCTTTGATTCCTTTCATTTTCTTTCCCTCATGACTCCATAATATATGTGGATGAAACCTTGCTAACCCTCCATCTCACCTGCAATAATTCCCGCTTAACCTAGGTGCTATCCTACAATTACACATAAACTTTCTCCAATTAACAAAGAGTTGTGTTATTTGTATTCATTGCGTTGACATCATGCAACTCATATTGTATTCATTATTAGATGGATGTGGACCTCTTTTAGGATTGTCACACCTCATTCAATTAGAGAGGATTAGTCGGCATCCTTCTACATATTATGAGTATAATAATATTTTTTATAAGCAAATGAGAAGTTGAACTAGAATTGACAATGGGGCTTCATGTTTGCACTTAGTGGGATATTTCGAAGACAATTACTATGGCACCATTACAAACAGATCCGACATGTATCTCACTTTAATCTCGTGAATTTGGAAGTTCGGGTCAATTAAGAGCAACTCATCTTAGAGACGAGAAATTATGCTTGGACCTTCTATGTGTCGTGACACATAGGTTTTAAACCGTTAGATTGAATAAAAAACATTTCAAAAATATTTTAAGAAAAATAGGAAAGACTTTTAACAGTGAATTGAGCAGAGTGTCGAGGGAATGCGGTGGATGTTTTGGGAATTCATAAAACATGGCTACTTGCATGGTTGTGGAGCATGAGGTGGATTGTGTTCTATACAATAATCAAATGACATTTTAGACAATAATGCGGGCTCTATTATTGAGTTAAATTGAAATATCACTTCAATATTGGGTAGGGCACAATTTACTTTGATGCTTTAGGATGAAGCAAGAATTACTCATCATCTTAGGTGTTGATATATTGTCTAGTAAGTTGTCAAGATAACCTGCAAGTACAGTGGTCACAAATATTTGGACACTATTCCCAAGTCCCAAGAAGTTTTTAGCACCTATGACGACAAACCACATCTATCCATCTTCAAATTGCATCCAAATTGGAGTGAACATGTCCAACGCCAATGGCATTATTAATTACTTGAATTTAATTCTTCACCAGCTTGTACATCCGAATAGAAGGCAACTAGGTTTCTAGCAAACCTTCCAATAACTACAGAAGCATAGCCTTACCCAAGTGGTTCAAACTGTTTGTCGACAAGCGTTGAACTTGAACCGGCATTTGTTTGATCATCACCCTTCTTATTCATAGGTTGGTATGTAACCATGCAACCATATAGTCTTGGTATTCAATACCCATAGTTGTGTAATAATACTTTGGTCTCTTAGGGCACCAAATAGAATCATGTTATGTTATGACCACTTATATGTTTCTCTGAAGAAACCAATGCACCGAGAAGCTTAGAGAGCTTTTTCATCTAACGAGTATGAAAGATGAATAATATACCCTGCAAGCACGTAACATGCTAATCCAATCACCAGTTAGCATGAAGATCCAATTCTAACTTCTGCGCATAATCAAAAGATTCAAAATCCTCTTCAACCACTAGTTGCTCCATCAACAGAAAATTGGAAACTACAAATCAGTGTTTTAAATTGCAATTGTAGAAAGTGTGGTCATCGCAACATGTATTACGGCTAATGCGGTGTAAAGTTTTTGCCTATTTGCAAATTGAAACGGAACACATTGAGCTTATTGCGACCTTGATGTGGTCCGTTACCTTGGCTGATGCGATTGCGCTGAGTTACGTTACGGTCAATTTATGTGAAAATGCATCATACCACAATTGTAGTTTGATGTGGTTATGTTGTGGACTTGAACTCCAATATGCGGCCGTATCACATGATGCAAGTTCGCAATTTAAAACATTGCTACCAATTATAGCTCATCAATCGCTTATAATTTTTCCTCAGGATGGCGATGGATATATAACTCGAATCTTTCATGATCATGGAAACTTGGAAAGTTTTCTCATTGTGATAACTTAAATCTAATTTGCACTAGCTTAGCTTAATCATGGCAAGTTAGTCCTTTCATGCTACAAGTAGTTAGTTGTCGTCAGTTAGTCTTAACCTACTATTCCCACCAATATGTATGGCTACTTTAGATCATGTATATAAACTTTAATGTACCTCAGTTTTTCTCAGTTGAATGAATTATTCACATATTCACAAACACATATCAACGTGTGTCTCTCCTTTTCTCTTTTTCTCTCTCTATTATGGTATCAAGAGCCATTAAAAGGTGGCATTTGCACAAATGTGATGTATATAATGCATTTCTGCATGGTTCACTTACGGAGGAAGTTTATATGGTGTTGCCTCTGGGCTAGGCATCACTTCTTCCAAGCCCAACCAAGTTTGTAAATTATAGTGTTCCCTATATGGCCTCAAACAAGTTAGAAAGCAATGGTTTGCCTGCCTAGCTTTCTTATCCCTCCAGGTTACAACCAATCTATGGATGACCATTCTTTATTCATCCTTCGTTTGCAACCTCTTTTATAACATTTTTTGTGTCTACTTTGTTGATATCATCATGATGATGATGATCTTACTGAAATTTCCTACATCAAAGGCTTGTTGGGACCCATATTTCGCATCAAAGATCTCAGGGTTCTCAAATTGTTTCTTGGTCTTGAGGTTGCTCGCACATCCAATGGCATTTGAGTAGAACTATCAAAATAGGGCAACCCGACTATGTGGATTAACCCCCTGGGTTGCGAACTGAAATGTCAAATTCAAGTTGACCCACTATATTGGCGAGCTAGGAAAATGCCAACTTACCCACCCACCTGAGTTGGTGGGTTATGCGGGTTGGCTTGCTAAATAAATAAAAAAATAAAAAATTCTAAAAATCAATAAATTTGTTCAAAAACAAAAAAAAATGAATACGATCGAGTGGATCACTTGAGTGAGAGAATGGACCTGGAAGTCTTTTATTTCTTTTTTTAGGTAAAAAGTGTGAAAGAATATGAGGTAGGTATATGGGTTTTGACCAAATATGAGAGAGAAGGAGTTGGGTTTTTATTAAAAAATGAAGGGACCATGCCAACCCACTTAACTCCGTTAAGTAGGCTGAGCCAAATTGACGCACTTTTAAATGAGCCAATATTTTACCAACTCAACCGACCAAAATGGTGGGTTGAGTAAGGATGGCTCACGGGTTACAACTCATTTTGACAGCTCTACATTTGAGTCTCCCAACACAAGTATGCCCCCTCAACATTTTATCCAATATCGTTGCTCGCTTGCAAGTCGGCTTGAGTCCCTTGGATCCTTCAACTCTCCTTGTCTGATCTTTTGGAGAACCTTATATATGATGATGTCCTTACTTATCGTTGCTTAGTTGGCGTTTGCTCAATCTCACAACCACTTGTCCCGACATATATTTTGCCATCTAACAATTGAGCCAATTCATTTCCTATCCCACTTTTGTTCATTGGCAAGCAACTCTTCGAGTAGTTTGATTATATTACAGGTGTCCCCAACTTTGGTCTCTTTTTCATTGCATTTGGCTCTCTTCAAGTTCGTGCATTTAGTGACCTTAATTGGGCTGGCGCCTGAATCACGTCGCTCGGTCATTAGCTTTGTGATCTACCTTGGGGATTCCATTATATCGTGGTGGTCCAAGAAGCAAACCACCATCTCCTACAGCTCCTCGAGGCCGAGTACCGCACACTTGCCACCACAGCTGTGAAGTGAAGTGGTTGCTATACCTTCATCATGATTTGGGTGTTCGTCTTGCTTTGCCATCTATTGTGATAATCGCTCCACATTGGACATAGTTGCAAATCCCATTTTCCACAAGTGCATGAAGCATATAAAGATCTACTATCACATTGTGCACGAGAAGGTTCAACAAGGCCTTATCAAGCTTCTCCTTATTGCATCATCCGCTCAATTTGCGACATTTATACGAAGCCACGTTCTAGTCCTGCATTTAGCTCTATCATGCTCAAGCTTGGAATGAAAAATATTCATTCCTCAGCTTGTGGGTCTCATTTGATGTAACTTCAATCTAATGTGCACTACCATAAATTAATTATTGCAAATTAGTCCTTTCATGCTGTTAGCGTTAAAATTTTTCATGTTTGGACTGCTATTGATTGGTGGATATTTTGGTTTTATAAAACAGGTTGAATGGATAGTTGATTATTCCTTAGAAACCTATTTAATATTGATTTGTGATCCATTATGGGTTTGGGATTCACCATATAATATTGGGCTTGGGCCTAGTGAATGTGTTGGAGGGTGTAAAGACCGTCCCTAGCATACAATGCTATGTATGTTTTTCTCTTTGCTAGAGTATTCATGGACAAAGGTATAATTCATTGTTGCGAATCAAAAAGGTATGCATTCCTTATGTAATATTGGTATTCAAATTTCTAGTATATGATCCTGTAAATTTAACATGTGGTATCAGAGCGGTTATACTAGGATTAGAATCCAATTTCAGAATTCCCTTATTAGTTTAATTTGATGATTTCTCTGATGTTGAATTGAAATAATTTCTAAATTAAGGAGAGATTGAAAGATAAATGGACAGAGACGTGTTTTCTATGTTTTCCCATTTTTCTTAGAATTTTCTTACTGTTGGTTGTATGTTTCTAGAGTTTCGAAGAGAGAGATTGAGTTTTAGTCGACATGGTCGTCGCGCGCTCAAGAAGGGAGACACCATTGCTACCTGCCAATGCTCTCTTAAGTTGCATCCTCTTTGAAGCGTGCCGCTCCTGCCATGGACTGGAAAGGAAGCACACTGCTGTGGTTTGTTTTCGTGCGGGTTTTGAGGAAGAGTGAAGACGAGATTAGGTGTCATCGTGTAACCTCTGCCAACGTCCCCTTCCCATTGCACCACTACTATTGCTGGAGAGGATGTCGTCATCGCGCGTACAACAGAAGTCTAGGGCTGGGGCCGCATAGCCTAGGCCTTTCGTTGCCGCTCTCTCTAACCATGGGAGAAAGAGGTAGATGGTGCTGCCATTCCGACCACCTTGTTTTGCTTCCCCACCAGCTGCCGCCTAGGTGACCTATTATCGTTGCTGCTGGTAAGTGGATGACTTGGGCTTCCAGACTGATGGCCTTCTGCAAATATGCATTCTCTGGAGTGCAAAGGTGGAATTAGTTCTTGCAATTGCGTTTTCGCAAGAAGAGAAGGGGACTTTTGGTCTCTTCCCTAGTTTTTTTTAATAACAATAAAAAATGAAAAGCAAGGGTAAAAAAAGGTTTGAAAACTTATCCTAAAATTAAATAGGCTAGTTGGGATGACTTGAGCTACCATGTGCATGATTGATATATAGTTCAAATTTCTAAGGATGAACGTAGACCATATACCAACTATGCCTAAAGTTTGGGTTTGTGAATGATAATGCCTCTAGATATTTAGCATTATAAAATAGTGCGGACCAACTAAGAGAAGTGATTCAAGAAATTAAAAGAAATTTTTTTACGGTGTGTGCTTCTATAAAAGTATAGAATTTGAAGTTTTTAGTCATGGCAAAATAGTGGTTTAAAATTTCATAAAATATGGGATTTGAGATATTTTGTGCTTATTGAAATTTATATGAATTCTATGAAAACTTATAGAAGTGTTTGGGAAAAATTTTGAGATGAATTGAAAGTTCATTAATTGGGCAATTTTTATCCATATGAGGACTTCATTCGAAGAGTGAGTTTTTAGACCACGGTGGATTACTTGCGAAATTGATAAAGCTACTTGTTTATTATCTTTTGGGATGTTCTATCACTTGGATTAGTTATAGATTGACTTACCCACAGGTAGTTAACTTATTTTTTAATCCTGATGTGGTTGTTTTGTCACCTAAGTTAATTATAGATTAACTCACCCACAGATAGTTGATTCATTAATTAATTTGGTGGTGGCATGATACTTGGGATGAAATTGATAAGAAAATTGAGCTCTTACTTGAAACCTTAATGATGAGATATGAAGGCTTATAGAAGATCTTGATATGTTTAATTCTACTGGTGCAAATAGGTGTTTAATTAAGACTTAGAAGACTCCAATAAACATGGAGCGGTTTAACAAATTTATGTGGCTAAGCGGTTCATTGAAAATGAGAGTATGACTATTGGAATGTGTGACTTGTGATACCGAGGAAGATAGCGTTTGTTTTTAAGTGTGATGATGAAATTCAACATTAGTTGAGATTGGACTATAAGTCAAAACTTTATAAAAGGAAGAGTCATAAACTTGTCCATGAGACTCACTATTATGTTTTCACTTAGCAAATGTTTGGAAATATCTTAAATTTTTTAAATTTCCCTTTTGATTGTTCCAACAAGTGATATTAGAATTGACGTTTATTTTGGCTATGTATTCTGAGATGGTGGTTGGTTGGTGTTTGGGTTTGGTCCTCACCCATGGAGCATCTACTATGGTTCCCCATAAATACGAAAAGATTTTCGTTGAGGGGGAGTGTACTAATGTTAGGTTTCATACTTAAGGAAGAGGATTTTAATGTCATGGTTAGTTTGCGTTATTTTTGTATGTGCAAATTTAGGGGTGATTTGCCACATATTTAACTTAGATGAATGTATTTATATGATGGTCTTCCACTATGTAATATAATCATTTGTCTCTTTCATGAGAGATGCTATGATTGCTAATTACCATTACTTTCGTTGCATTTTGTCATTTGCTAAGTGCATGAAAAGAGTGTTTATTACCATAATGTCACTTCAAAGAGCATGGATTAATTGAGTTAGTTAGCATAATAAATGTAACTTGCATGATAACTTATTTATTAAGCTAATGGTATAACTCATGAAATTTTGTGCTCTCACCATGGTTTAATCGATTTATTAGCTTTCTATGTCAATTATATTGTAGACTAATATCAATTATTTTTAATTTGTATGGTATAAGTGTGAGAGTTCACTTTTGTGCAAATTGATATTTATCACTTCTGATGTAACTTTATAAGTAAATATTATTTGATGTGTTTCTCGAGAAACATGGCTTTGAAAGTTTGTATATGAAAGTTGAAAATGATTTAATGGACTAATACATTGTCCCAATTTTGGAGCCTATCCATGGGCATGGATGTTTATCACCACAATGATTTATTCAGAAAGTTAATTGAACTACTTGTTGATTTCAAGATGTTTCTGTTACTTACACTAACTAGTGCATTGACCTACCCACCACAGGTGGTCTTTTGTATAAGTTCGTTAAAGTAATTTGGAAAATTTGGGATTATTTGACAATGAAATTCTTCTACCTACAGGTGTTGAATTTTTGAGACTGTTGTGTATGGTTTATTCTTCGTCCATAGAAGAGTTTATATTCATGTTTTAAATCCCTAATGTGGTGACAATTGTCAATGTTTTTGTCCATTGGATCAACTAATAGTTGATAGGATTCTTAAAGCATTGAATATATATGTAGCAACGTTTGTGGGTATGATGGATGTGTAGGCTTCTCCATTGAAGTGAGCTTGAGTTTAAACTTAAATGGATTTTCTTTTGAAGAAAATGTTAATTGTTTTAAGAAGTGGGAGCTACGGTATGTGTTGTGCATTTTGCCCACAGACGATTATAATCATATGCCTAACCTCTTATGAAGAATACGATTATGCCCAGAATTAATTGTTTTCACATTTTCATAAAATCGTGTAATTGAGTAATTGCATGGTGATTTGGCTGGAGCCAATTATTTGGTTTTGTTTACATGCTATGTATATATGATTTCAGAGATATTTTGTAGTTAAAGTTGCAATGATTATGTTTAAGCTATTAATGTCATTTAATAGTGGAGCTATGTTAGCCTGTTTAAAGTCACATGTTTAAGACTTAATAGTTTATGTTCTTTTAATGTGATTAGTCAAAAGAAGTTGATAAAAATATGATTGCACTTTATTTGTGTAATTGGGACTTCCATTAGTATGCTAGCACTAATAAGATGTTGTTTGATCGCTTAACGATGGGACTTAGACCCATTGTGTTCATGAAGCATGTTGAGATATAGGTCTTGTAAAGTCCTTTAATGCATTGGGTTAATAGGAGTTGTTAAGTTTATTTAATTACATTGGATTTATATAATTTGGTTGATATACTGATGCACATGTTATGATAATTGATATTGGTACCATTTTTATATCTCG
The DNA here is from genome assembly GCA_030441495.1 of Dalbergia oliveri. Classification (NCBI taxonomy): domain Eukaryota; kingdom Viridiplantae; phylum Streptophyta; class Magnoliopsida; order Fabales; family Fabaceae; genus Dalbergia; species Dalbergia oliveri. Next base: position 59,101 of record JAMLFY010000112.1, read on the forward strand.
AGATATGGATATTTTCTTTAGAAAACATTGGTCTTTAATGAGAAAGATGTTGTTCCCTTATGGGAATGGTGTTTCATGAGTAACATGTTTTAATCTCCTTGTAGGGGATTGGTTATGTCTTCTTGGACTTGGAAAGACAAAATGAGAATCACATGTTATGCTACAATGTGTATGCACCTTGCACACTCATGTTTGTAGATCATTGTTGATGAGGTTATTTGGTTAAGTGGTCTTGGGCAAAGTAGACTCCTTATAGTTTATCATTTGCTTATGGCTTTTAGTTGGTAACCTTGTTAATTGAAGTGATTTGAATTTGTGGTGAATATTTTTCGGGCTATACTTTGTGGCCATAGTAGTTCAACCTGAGAGTTGTTTTTGAAATACTTTTAGAAATATAAAATAAAACCCAATCAATATTGGCCAAGTGGGAGAATATTAGAATTTTTCGTGTTTGGACTGCTATTGATTGATGAATATTTTAGTTTTATAAAACGGGTTGAATGGTCTGATTGTTCCTGGAAACCCATGTAATATTGATTTGTGATCGATTACGGGTTTGAGATTCAACATGTAATATTGGGCTTGGGTTCAGTGAGTGTGCTAGAGGGTGTAAAGACCCGTCCCTAGCATACATTGTTGTGTATATTTTCTCTTTGCTAGAGTATTCATGGACAAAGGTATAATTCAGTGTTGCGAATCAAAGAAGTATGCATTATTGTATGTAATATTGGTGTTCTAATTTCTAGCATATGATCCTGTAAATTTAATAGTTAGTAGTTTGTTGTTGATCATTATTCTTAACTACTTTTCCTACCAATATCGTTGTGAAAAATTCTTTAGCACTCTTAGCGTAAGAGAAACCAGCCCTTGTCCATTTATTAATTGACACATTAGTTATTGTATTAAAAATATAGGAAAATGAGAGATAATATAATGGCCCATAAAACTAATGTGTCAATTAATAATTAAAAGAACAAATGTTTAGTTACCCATGAAGTTCATAACAGGTATCCTGAGCATTGGGAACTACCTCAACGTCCCCCTCATCTTCCTCGACCTCCACGTCCCTCATGTCCACCCCCAACATTTTACCTCTGATGTAATGTGTCTTTGAAGCCTGAACCCTGCAGCGTCATCAACAGGTGAACCCCATTATTCTACCATGTGATATTTTTTATGAGTTCACGGTAATGCTAATCTCCGTTTTTGAAGTCTCCTGAATTCATAAGCAATTTCTTTGTCCTCTGTATGAAAACTATATTATAGATTCATTGCCAACTTAATGTTTGCTTTCGTGGGCTTTTTCTTCCAATACAAAATTTTCCATACAATTTCCTTCTCTCTTAAATATTATATATATATATATATATATATATATATATATATATATATATATATATATGTTTTTTGAAGTCAACTATATTTATTTTCTAAGACGACAGGGTTCCAAATGTCAATGATTGTGATTTATGAATTATTTTCTTCCTTTTAAAATTTCTGTGCTATCACTTAGAAAACAAGAAAAACAGCGCTCCATTATATAACAGAGTCTTTTCTTGGTTGAGTCAACTACATATATCAAATGACACTATTGAGTCATATCATAAACTATTTCTATATGTAAGTCATTTAAATCTGAGTCTTATAATTTTATCTTGAAAGGGAAAATATTAATCCCATTCGATGCAAAACCAAGAGATACCAACCAAATTAAGAATAAATTCTGTCCCGTACTCATGTTATTAAGGCAACTTGATAGTATCAATACACTTGAGAAGTGGTATTAAATCAAGTGTATATAAAAATTTTATGCACACTAATCAAAGATTTAAAACGTTTACCATATATCTCCCAAAGTTTTAGGAGATTTTTAATTAAAATCAGAAAGTTAGAAGGATAGAAAATAGGTCTAAATCAGATTATCACACGTAACTAAATAAATGAGTAAATAGCAAAAAACATGATTTCATTCATTTATCGCACTTTGTATATATTTTATTACGATTTTTGTTTACTTATTGTATCAGTTTGTTTATTTTAGTATTATTTCATTATTTTTTTACTTAACATCACTTTAATTGGTAATTGAATTATTATTATTATTTTAAAAAATAATTAAATGCGATCCATAGTTTATACAGGTGAGCTACAAAACACAATGGCATCAACCATAAAAAAATTTATTAAAATTTTATCGACGGCACACCCATTAATTAATTATATTTTCAAATTAAATAATTTTAAAATATATCATACCTGCGAGGAATATTAACAATACCCGTCAGGAATATTAATTACTTGAGATGCCTTTAATTTAATTGTACAAACTAGTTTTCATTTTTAATACCTTCTACACCCGTTGTTACACCTATTGAAAATTACCGATAGATATAATAACCGATCGATAATATTCTATCGACGGCTAAAAATTGATGGTCCATACCCATTGGTAAAATACGTACCTATCAAAAAACCTTAGGATCCTCACTTTTCTTGTAATGAGACAAGGAGAGTGAGAGGGAGAGTAATTTTATTGAAAATCATTCATACGCTTCTACTTTTTTCAAAAGTTGAGGATCACTAATAACTTAAAAATTAAGTGGTAAAATTATTTTCTTATTTACAAGGTTTTTTTTTTAAGTATTTACAAGGTTTTTTTTTAAGTCTATTTAAACACTCTAAAAATACGTAGAAGTATTTTTTTTTTAAAGAATAATTGCTTTTTTTCTTTAGAAAAAAACTAATCCAAACACACTCTTAGTCATATCACAAATGTATAATAAGTTACTAGTAGAGGATTATATCCTGTTGATTGAATCGGCCTTCATTGACCTCTTTGTTAGTTCTTAGGCAACTATAAGCCTATTGTTTGGTTAGTGAGTAAAAAATAATATGTAAATTTTCATAAAAGATGGTTACTCCCAACCAAGTGTACCAAGTTTGCCATCCCTGTTGAGAGATCCCTCAACCTTCACCAGTGTTAATAAATTTAGATAGGAAATAGAAAAACTAAAAAACTAAAAGCATGGCATAAAAGATGAAAATTCAATCTATTAAAGAAAAATCATGAAACACGATCTTAATAAGTACAGATTCATGAAACGGAAGAGACTGCAGAACTTTTACTAGCATGCCCGTAGCCCTATTCTGGCTCCACTATACAATGAAAGAACTTGAGAGCACTCTCAAAGAAAGTGGGAGGTAATGCATTATCCTCGGATTCAGAGGGGGATATATGGTTAGGCACAGAAGATTTAGCCTTTCGATCACGCTGCTTCTTCAAGCTCCTTGCAAACCACTTGAGTATTTTGTCCTTCTGAGACTTCTTTGCACCATCATTCCTAAAGGTTTTAAAAGGGTTGTACATGACCAGGTATTTTTGCCTGTAGAAGGCATAACCCTGATCCTGATGACTGATCATAGATATAACGAGAGCATGATTTGTAGCAGGAGAAAGAGGACAAATCCTTTTATTTGAAGCGCTCTCTTGCTCCGTACTTGTTAGGTTTCTTAAGAATGCAGCCATTACCTTAGCCTGTCGATATTCTAGAGCTCGATCTCTCTCACTGGCTTCCACGTCTATGTTACCTTCACTGATGGACCTTGGATTGTGCCCCATTATTTTTACTTAGTGAACTCAAAGCTTCTGATTTTAGCAACAAAATAAGTTTTGTTGTTTTGGCCTCGTATATATAGGTCACTAGGATTCTAGGAACGCGTAGTTAGCTAAGGCGTTAAACTCCTTTATCCAATTTTTCAAAATTGAAATTTGATTTGTTCGCGTAACATCTGTTTAGCCTTTGGATAATTTATTTATTTTTATTAAAGACTTTGGATAATTTATCCATTGATGAGTAAATCATTGGATTAATTTAAATTTGAATATCATTTTTAACTACTTGAGATTTAAGATGTAAATCTGTTTTAAGAAGATAAATATGAAGAGATATTAAAAAGTACAATATCTTTCTGTTATTGCGGGGGTTTTTCATCTAAACAAAATCTTCACTAGACCACAAATCCTGCTGGTGACAGTCGCTAAAACCGACTTGTCAAGATATTTATGCACGCATTCTCAGCTATAGAAACTATGTTCTGTTACTTTGTGAGGTTGTTTATTTATATGTGAAAGAGAAAACAACAAATGCTGATACTGTGCTTCCGTGCTATCAGAGCTACAATTTGAATTTTAGCATTCCAAAGAAGTTGCCCCGAGCTTATGAAAAAATTAACTGTCACCTCCTTGAAAAATCATTCAACAAAATAACCTGTATAAAAACTAGGTAATTTTAATTGAACTGTGGTGTGAAACTAACTTAAAAATCAGTTTTAATATATGTGTTATGAGTTATATCAGTTGTTTGGTATAATTTTATCCATCAAAGTTCCCTTACAGATTAAAACAATGAATCACTTAATTGCTAAGGAGATAGAATAATATTTGATTAGATTTTAATGTATAAATTTTAATTTATTTTCTTTATTTAATTGAATAATAATAAATAAAATGATTATTAAATAATAATAATAAATAAATATTTAAATAATATCAATTAATATAAATATAAATTATAAACTATATAATAGTAAAATATATAAATAAAAAATAAATACTATGTGATATATAAAAGTAAGGACTAATAGTAAGAATATTTTAATTTAATATTTAATATTATTTTAAAAATTGAATGATAAACATAAAAATACAAAAATATTAAATTACATAAAAGAAATAGAATATTTTTACATTTTTATAATTTATTGACATAATAAATTGTTATAAAATCTTAAAATAAATAATATATAAATATAATTTTAATAAAAATTTTAAATAGTATATATATATGCATGGCATATTGGACAAAAAAAAGGGTAAATAACCTTTTTATTTTTAATATTTTTAATTTAATATTTAGTTCTAACAAAATATTTGTCATTAATTTAGTTTGAGAAACACACTTGGGCTAAGGTTTTTCTATGGACCCGGCTCATCCATGTGCTTTTAGCACATTAGGTCTATCTATATTCAAGATGCGCTTGGGTATCAAAAGCTTATAACTAACTCCTAGTGTGTCAACCAATAAAAAAAAAACTCACAATGATCGAGTTATCGATCAGTAACACTTTCGAGGGACGTTGCAATTGACCAAAAGAAAAGAACGATTTCAGTGATATTCCAAGATGTTTAGTTAAATTTGTTTTATATTTAAATGTAATTATGAAAGTATATTTTTTATAGTAATCAGAATTTTCTGAGTTGTTTGAATATGATAAATATAATTGTATTTTTTTTATAACATTACAATTAAGAACATGAAAATTCAATTATCTATCTAGATAAAAAATTATTTTATACATCAAAAATATTTTAAAAATATTTTTGTTAATTATTTATCAATTAAAAATTAAAGTCAATAAAAAACTTATTTTAATAAAGATGTCTTAGATTTATAGATTAAAAAGTATATATTATTATTATTATTATTATTATTATTATTATTATGTGTACTATTTCTTACATTTATATAGTTTTAAATATTAAAAGGTTCATAGAAAAATTAATATTAAAAGGGAAGCGATGATACCTTTTGTATACGAAACAAATTATCAAAGATATTTTCAGAAACCTAATTACCACATTTATTATGCCATATTGTTTCTCTCTTTTACTGCTTCTGATATTCTGGGAGGAGCAGTTCCCTATCAGCTTTTCATACTAAAATATAGAAAAAATGATTATTTTCTACTTCTGAATTTAAATGCAAACAAACAGCACTAAAATTTTAGACATATTTTTTCTTATAAAATACTTTTAATCGTCCACAAGCACATCAAAATGTACCTTGTATCTTTTGAAGGTCCTATTTCTCCTTCTCAAAATAGATTAACTTTAAGCAAAAGAAAAACTTTTATTTCATCATAAAGGTTTATTTTAAACCTTGAAATTGTATTTGTGTTTTATTTTAGTCCCTAAATTAAAAAACTATCAATTTAATGACTAAATTTATAAAAAGTGATTTAAATTAGTCATTTTGATAATTCAAGTTATTAGTCTCCTTAAACTTTACCCTAAGAACTAATTTGAACAATTTTTTTGTAATTTAGGGATTAAATTGACAATTTTTAAAATTTTGTGGACTAAATTATATCATGTATACAATTTTAAGGACTAAAATGAATCTATAGTCTTTATTTCAATTATAATTGATCTCGTTTGGCCTTTTCCTAGAACACGTGGTAATAAATCTTCCAGTATTAAACTCATCTCATTTGGCCTTTTCTGGCACTGACCTTTCAATTTGATTTGTGTGGCTCCTCTATGAATTAGTTTTGGTGGCGTGCTACACGTTTCTATGCAAAAATGACAATTTCAAAACATTATGTAATCACGATGAATAATAATGGCATACAAATAAGTGACATAACTAATCATATGTGTGGAATTACATTAGATAAAATATTCATCAATCACACGTACTAACTACCATAAAATGCAAGAACCAAACACATACCCATATGGTAGAAATAGTAATGAGACTCAGTCTTGTTGTTAGGTAGTGTTGTTCAGCCATACCAGAGAACAGCGTCGAATATTATGTGTACCCATATGGGAGTTTTGGATGTGATAGTGAGAGTGAGAGGGGATGATTTTTAAGAGTGCGAAAAGAGATAAAGTTATAATTAAATAATAATAAGGGATGATCATATTAAAAACCCCTTATGCTTCTACTCTTTTTGAAGCTACGTGATAGTAGTCTAAAAATAAGTGGTCAAACTATTTTTTTAATTACAAGTGTTTTTCTTAAAAAAAAAAAATCAATTCAAACACTCTAAAAAATACATACAAGTATTTTTTTCAAAAAAAATTAAAGTGGGTTTTTCTTAGAAATAAGCTAATCCAAACGCACTCTTAGTCTGATCACAAAGAAGGGTTCTACAGTACCCGCACAAAATTAAAGGTATGTTACCTATGCTTGTGTGGATGGTTGTAGCCGGTGGAGATGGAGTATGGTACCATGGCTCGAAACGGAATGAAAAGGTTGTGACAAAATTGTGATTTCACCCCAAAAAGGTGGCCTTATTTATGCTAGACACCTACAATGTCAAATTTGCAAATCAAAATATTTTGTCTTGTACATTTCCAGATTTTACTTAATAACTAATTACAAATACAATTCATATATACTATACCTCAATCTGTATATAGTAAAACCCACCCCCACTATTTTTTTTTTTGGTCCGGAACCTACCCCTCTTAGCTACTGTACCAAAAATGTACTTTTAACTAATGAAAACGTAAAGGGTAAATTATATTGATTTTTTCTGAAGTTTAGTGAAATTTACCTCAACTCTTCTCTATTTGTTTAAGTCATACTGACCTCCCTCAGATACACTAGATACATTGTTCATTGTGAGATAGGAAGAGATGAGTGTAATGATTTTATAAACTCATTGTGATTAAGGATCTCTATGAAAATTTTACAAATAGAAGAATTAGATAGAATATCACCAAAATTCATTGGAGGTTAGGGTAATTT
>JAMLFY010000113.1:0-66604 GCA_030441495.1 Dalbergia oliveri
TTTGTTTTTCTATGAATCAAGTTTTATTGTATTTGTATGCTTATAGCTTTTATGGTTTTAAATATGTATAGAGAACAACTCAGGATATGTTGTATTATGACTATGGATTTAGAGTTTGATTATGAAACCAATTATGATGATTTAGATTTCAAAGAGAAAATTATTTACGTTAGATATGAAATTATGTTTGAAATTGGATTTTATTATTTAAGCTTTGCAAATAAAGAAACCCAGAGGTCACGAGGTTTACGTGGAGATAAGATTCTCTCACATGCCCATATTTCCCAGTTGTCGTGACATAGGCTTATGCAATGGATGCTAAAGTGTTAGTCGAATACTTGGTGGTTGCTAAGTGAATTACAAAGTTGTTAGTAACATTGCACTAATAGCCTAAATTAGCCACACCCACACTACATGTGTTTGATAATATATGTTTTGCAATAGATATACTCTTGACTCTTGAAAATCCTTAAGCTAGTGTCTATTTAGCTAATCATAGTTATTTTCTTATCTTCGTTTTAATATTCTTGCATATAAAAATCAACTTTTCAATTTTATTTTTCTTGTACTTTTGATTAAATAGTGATCGAGCATCTATATCAGATTATTCAAGTTTAGATCACTGTGCTACATTTTTATTACAATTCTGTTTTTATAAATTTTAATTTGTCAGCGAGATGCAATGCTTCCTTTCAAACATTCCCACCAGTTCTCGTATGTGGTTCGTGAATTTTATTTTCGTACTATTTAACATGATCTCTCTTCTCGAGTGGTCCAAACAACAAATTGGAGCTCGTTATCTCAAGAAAATGTTCAAAATCATGCATGCCAGAAGCTTAACATTTATTTCGTATCAATTTTCTGTCTTTGAAACCAATAACCAAATTTGATGTTACATTTTTTCCATCATTCCAATGAACAACCAAAAACAACGATTCTGAGATCTGTTACTCATTTCTTTAATTAACAAATGCTCATAAGATGCCCAAAATGTAAGAGAAACAAGGGATTGTCAGATTGCCAGAAACCGTGAAGGTGGCAACGTGTCCTGGAGAAGAGGATGCTCTGCGGAGGTTTGTGGTATCAATATCTACTGTGGGGCTCTATTTATGACTCGCTAGAGAGACAATTCATTTGGTCTTTTACAGAGAAAGAGTCCAAACAGATGAAGAAAGTAAGAAGAAAAATAAGCTATTTCCAAATTGACGATAACTAAGCTTCGGGAGAGTGAGCTGGTGAGTTGGAAAAAACTATCCACATGTTACTGTTTAATTTAAGGCCTAGATAGTAAGGACATATGGAACTAGACCCAAGTTTTGTCCTTATTTTGTTGGTTGCCTACCAATAATCCTTGCAAGTACATGTACCATTTTTGAAACAATGAAACCTATTCCGATCACGCACCACAATTTCACGATTTTCAGTTGCTGATAGCAGTTTGAAAGCGGCATGACAATCCTCGCATACCCGTAGATTCTTGATTATCCTAATAGGCATTCCTGGTTTGGTGTTCATCAGCCCAAAGACAAGTGCCAATTTTTCACTATGGCGAAACAGGAACTTCTCCTTTTCTTTATCTTCCACATCAAGAAGTACAACTGAAGTATTTGGTACATACCCTTTTGCCTTCATCTTGACCAATAGTTTTTCCCACATCTCAAATATCTGCTCAGCTTGAGGATGACTCTCATCCCCAGCTACAAACTCATGAACCACTGCGTCTACTGTAATTGAACTACATCCAGGCGTTTTCTTAACCCCTTTATTTTTCATCAACTTCCTGATTTTGGTCACTTCTTCCCATTTTCCAGCTTCTGCATAAGCATTTGATAGAACCACATAGTATCCATCATTAAGAGGATCCAATTCAGAAATATGTCTCATAGCTTCCTTAGCCAAATCTGTGTTCTTATGAAGCCTGCACCCACCAAGCAGAGCCCCCCAAATGACCCCATTGGGTGGCATAGGCATGTTTACAATAACCTCATGAGCCTCTTTCAAGAGCCCAGCACGACTAAACAGATCAACCAAACAACCATAATGCTCAATCCTAGGCACTATGCCATAGTCTGTAGTCATGAGGGTGAAAAACTCACGTCCCTTGTCAACCAATCCCATGTGGCTACAAGCATGCAGAAGCCCAATGAAAGTCACGTGATTTGGTTTTACACCGATCTAACCATCTCACCATACAATTCCAAGGCCTTCTCTCCATGCCCATGCATTGCAAACCCCGCGATCATGCTCGACCACGACACAACCGTTCGTTCTTGGATGGCATTGAAAACTCTATAACCCTCTTCCAGGCATCCACACTTCCCATACATGTCGATTAGGGTGTTACAAACATGGACGTTCTCATGAAACCCATGCTGATTCGTGAACCGGTGAACTCTCCTGCCAAGCTCCAAGTCACCCAAGTTGGCGCAAGCTGCGAGGACAGCCACCACCGTCACTTCGTTCGGCCTCAAACCTTCCTTTTCCATCTCCAAGAACAACCCAACAGCCTCCTCCGACTTCCCACAACGGACAAACCCCGAAATCATGGACGTCCACGATCTCACATTCCTTCTGGGCATCAAAGAAAGCAAACCATATGCGCCATCGACGTCACCAGCCTTTATCAACTGACTAATCATTATGTTCCACGTGACAACATCTCGTTGCGGCATTTTGTCGAACAGAAGCCGCGCGTGGCACATCTCCCCGCAGACAGCGTACAAGTGGACAATCATGTTCTGCAGGATCAAGTTAGTTTGAAACCCTAGCTTCTCCACGTAGGCGTGAACGATTCTGCCAGTGGCAATGTCCAATGAACGGGTGCATGCCTTGAGAACGAATGAGCACGTGAAATGGTCCGGGAGGGTACCCAATTGGCACAAGCGACGGAAGAGGATGATGGCATCTTGCGGGGAAGTGCTTTCGGCGAAGGTTTTGAGGCAAGAGTTCCAGGGAAGGAGTTCAGGGGTGTGCGCGCGATGGAGGATTTGATGGGCGTAAGGGAAAGTGGAGGGACAGAGGGCGCAGACGAGTGCGACGCGGGTGAGGGGGAAAGCATCATGATGATGGGTTTTTATGAGAAAGGCGTGGGCTTGTTTGAGCTCGACTGGAGTGCTGAAGTTTGTGAGGAGGCTGGTGTGGAGGGTTAGGGAAGTGGGCGGGTCGGGCCTTTTCTGGTGCGTGGGAATCTTGGGTGGGAGCGTGGAGCAAAGCATCATCCTTGAGGATTTTGCGTGGACCTGATCAGATCAGGGAAGAAACGGTTCCGATTAGCATGAAAAATAAATAAATAAACTAGTAAATTGACCCGTGCATGCGTTGGACAGGACGGGACATGTTTATAATGATATGTAAAGTAACGAATTAACGATATTGTGTTGGTTAATTTGGAAAATGGATAAGTAGTTCTTCAAGGTTAAGTATAAAAAGTAATGAATCCATGAATCTTTCTATAATGATGGTTGATAAATTTGCGAATAAATTTAGTTCAATTTGATGATAATAAATAGATTATTTCAAGGAAAGTCAGAATTGATGAAATTGTTCATGTTTGTTGTTATCCTATGGTTTCAATTTCTTTTCAAAGGCCACAAACCTGTATACATGTCTTGTTCGATCCACATCTCTTGTATCAAGCTCTTCATAGAGTGCATAATTAATCCTAAGTTACAAATAGACAAATAGCAAATATTCGGGGCAAATGTAAAAGATAAAATACCTGAAAAAGAGCACATTGAGAAATAAAGAGGATTCGAACAAAAAAATTCATATTCAAGGGTATGCACTCTAAAAAAGAATTAATTACGAATGAGATAGAGAACATAAGAAATAGACAAATAGTAATAAAATTGATTTAGCTTAGGCATCCCCTTCATAGTAATACCAACTCAAGAGCTCAACATTATTATTCCAATAAATTATTCCAATAAATAGACTATTATTTGGCTCGGACATCATAATTTTTCTTAAGAAAAAATCATTCCTTATACTAATCAAAGAAGCAATGGAACAGCATTTAAAGTGTACATAGGAATGTAAGGAGCCGCCCACCAGTGATTGGAACTAAATAGTAAAAGAAAATGGACAAAACTTATAAACAAAGGATTGTCTGGTAGCATTATTGTATATCCATTTCAATGACATTGGCATCCCATATCCAAGCAAACCATAGAAGTGTATTACAAATCTCATTTCAAGTAATTGACAATGAATATAATCAAATGACAAAAGCCATTTCAAAGTTTTACTAAGCCTATATATTCACTTGAGATTGATAGAAATTGTGGTTTTAGGATTTGACAATCAAAATATAAATTCAGTAACACATTTTCACAAACAGGCTTAAAATGGAATAGCAAAATAAAAAACATGCATAAAAATCAGAAATTCTAAGAATCCTATGTTACATTTTCACTCCATCATAGCTTTGTCTCAACTTCTTAACAATTGAAAACTGACTAAAGCCAATCGAAGAATTTGTCATTCTAATGCTGAAAAGATTATCTAAAGATCTCGTCCACGCCGGAAGCAGAGCACCGCTCGCCTCCAATCCACCGCCGCACCTTGCCACTCATTCTATTGTTGAACAAGAATATATGAAGAGAGGAAAGAAGAGAGATGAAGAAGAAAAATTGAAATGTCAAAAATTGAAACTGTTTTTGTTTTGTTGGAGATCGTGGGTAGAGGAAGGGAGAGTGGCTCCAAGTAATCCTATAGCTTCTCAAAGAAGCTCCTCTTTTCTTTATTTTTTCTAGAAAAGCCTCTTTTTATTTGAGAAAGCTTCTTAAGGCAGTTTTTTTGTCAATTTGAAATTTAAAATTGATGGTGTACCTGCTGAAATTGTACGCCAATTTTCCTGTACAAATGACCGAAATGCCCCTGAGGTCATTTTACCCGAAAATAGTTCCCCATCCTCGAGGGGACGTTTTTGTGATGATAGGGGATTGTGTATGCTATGTGCGGTAAAAGAGAAGAATCTCATTTTTGAGTTTCGATGCCGAAATTACCGAAATGTCCATGTGGCTGTCTAACCTCGTTTTATGGTTGAACTTGGAACTTCACCAAAAGGTTTTAAATGATGTTTTTAAGTAATGTTTTATGTCGGGATAAGCCCGGGTGGCCCCGAGCAGTTTAGTGCAAAATTACCATTTTGCCCTTAGAACAGTGTAAGTGAGCCTAATGACGCAATTAAGCAAACCTAAGCAATATTAGGCTCTAATCGAAGATTAATTTATTTCGATAATTAATCTAGAGTCAAAATAATTTATTAAGATTAATTAGAACCTAAGATTGCTTAGTTAAACTCTAAATTGCATTCTTTAATTTAAGATTCCTAGTCATGGAATCTTAAATAGTGTTTTCTCTCTCCAATTCCTTAAATTAAGGAATTGAGCCATACCTCATTTGACCAAAAGAAAAGTGTCACATGTTGCTTGATTTATCACTCAAAGAGCCATGCCTTGCCCATACTTTTGCCCATACCTCACCATGCCTTGCCGTGCTTTGCACATGCCTTGCCCATACTCTCTACCATGCCTCCATAAAGCAAATTCTCTCACCTCATGGAACATGAGGCCAAGCCTTCCTCCCCAAATCAGCCACAAGGTCTCATTCCCTCTATAAATACCATGCTTGGATGAGCTTGGTTGCATTTTGTTCATTTGCCAAGTTCATGCTTTCTTCCATTTTCTCTCTTTTCTTCTAATTTTCTCTTCATCTTGTTCTTTTCCCTCCACCATCAAAGAAACCTTTCCACCACCACAAACCACCCTAAACAACCTTGAACCACCTCTCAAACACTTTATCTTCCCATTTCCAAGTTTGCTTTCTCAAGGAAAAATCATCTTCCTTGGTTTTTCTTCTTGGCCGAATCATCACTTCCATCAAGGGGTTAACCATTCCAACGCTCAGAGGACAAAGATCCAAAGGACAAATGGTAGAATATTCATATAGCAGAAGGACACTCCATTAATAGATGCTATTTGTTGATAGTGGGGATTATACCTATGTCACGACCCTACTTGGGCCCATGACTAGCATGTGGGGAATCCTTATTCCCACGTAAGCTTCGTGATCTCTGAGTCTCTTTATATACATATTTTAATATTAAATCCATTGAAAAACATCATCTCCATCTCTAATAAACCTTTGACTCTTTGAAAACATAATCATCATCAATTACATATCATAATCAACTTTAGCATAGTTCTCTGAAGTTAGAAACAAATCATTTCTCAAACTCTAACATATCTCTGACTCAAAATATATGATTTGCTCTCTATACAAAATATATATGAAAACTGGAATCATGTAAATACAAAATAATCATGATAAATCAATGCACTTTATCTCTATGGTCTAGGACCCCGTCATGTACACTAGAACACTCTATCTCTAATCAAAATACAAAAGAGTACTTCACTTTGAGGTGAAGCTCACAACTGGAACTCTCTATTGCTGGGAGGAGGTGGATGAGAAGGACTAAAGCAGCTAACGTATCTATAATGGAAAAGGGAGAGGGTGAGTTTCATCTAAAACTAAATGAGCAACCCCTCACCCACAACCCTCTCATGGGATAACCAAGAAAATAAATAATCATATATAAATTCATCAAAACCAGTTAGTGCAATTTCTCTAAAATCATTTCATTACACGTACATAATAGTTCTTAAATCAATTATTCTCTGAAAGACATCAATAATCTTTGAAAACATAAATAACAGGTCTCTACTAGAGAAACAAGGATCTCTAGTTATGCCTTGCATAACGAAATATAAATTCTCTGGTTATGCATGTCAACCATGTCATAACGAGTTCTCTACTCTATGATCCCTTATGATTTAAATTGGACACCTAACTAGGTTCCATTCTCTGCTCATGAGATTGTCCTCTTAGGACAACTTGGTACCAAGGTTAACAATCGGGTTCCAGCGTTAACTCACTGTCTATTTCTCTATGACTACCATCAACTCTCTAAATCATGAAATCATATTATTTCTCTAAAACTCGCTCCTGGATATAAAACTCTATAATACATAAATACTCTTCTTTGAAATCATCATGGAAATTTCTAAAATCTCTAAATCAAGTCATAATCATACTCTAGCTCTTTAATAAATCATTTAACAATAGTGGTCCTATGAGTTTGCATTAAAATAAGTATTTCATGCTCTTGTTGAAAACAACTATTTCCACAAACATGTAAAACCATCCAAAATCTCTAATATTCTTCAAAATCATGAAAACATGTTCCCAATCAAGGAAAGTAACTCTAATGATCAACATAAGGATCATAAGATATGAACCCACTCACTTAGAGGGAAGGAAGGAGTGGCGTCAACACCCACAACGTTCCGGAAGTGAAAATGGCACCAATATTTGCCATTAAGCCACAAAACTCAAGATTAGACTCTAACAACCTCTAGATTGCTCAAACATAACTCTAATAACATTGGAGGAGCACTCCCACTTAACAATAATGGAGACAAACAACAACTCATTCACTAATATATGAAATAGAAGGAAAGGGACAACAAAAATCCATAAAATCCCACCTTTGATCTCTTAGAGGAAGAAGGATTGGGGTTGGATTAGAGGAAGAGAGTGGGAAGGGTTTGGGAGAAAATCCCAAGTTTGGGGTTTAAAAGGAGTAGGAGGCTTACTACACGAAATGTCGCCATTTCACATTGTTCTTGCCTAATGAACACCATTATAAGCTCGGCTTGCCTACGCTCCTCTGTGTACCACTTATGACCACTATAGCGGTCTCAAAACCCAGACACACCTGGCCACACACCGTGACCACTATAGCTAGCCTTGACCTCAGGCGGTGACAGTTTGCCAAATTTAGGTTCAAGGGTCTTTCATGTATCTTAGGTCTTCCCAACATGGGTGGATCCTAGGGGACCTTAAGGCGGATGGAACTTATTCACTCATGTGTACTTGGGGTATCACAACCTACTCGAGAGATCAAATGGAAGTTTCAGGAATAGATGATGCACCCTCAACTTCAAGAGAAATCCCTAGGAGTAGGTGGACAAAACAATACAAGGCCAGAGTTCAACTGATCTCAAAAACTACGTATCTACTCACATTTGCTTTGAGTAAAGCTGAATATGACAAAAACATCACTTGTGACACGATAAAGGAAATATGGGACAGGTTGCATGTGTTGCACGAAGGCATTGATCAAGTGAAAGAAACAAAGATCAGGATGCTGGTTTATCCATATGAGATGTTCAAAATGACAGATCAAGAAAATATTGATAAAATAACCACAAGGTTTATCCATATCATAAACCAACTAAAAGGGTTAGGCAAACAATACTCTAACTCTGAAATGGTTAGAAAAATCTTAGAAGTCTCCTGCCAAATGGCTGCCTAAGGTCAAGTCGTTCCTAGACAAAAGACCTTCAAACTCTCGGCCTGGATGCATGCATTAGGTCACTTAAAACTCATGAGGTAGTGCTCTCCGAAATGCATGGTGAATCCACTAAGAAGAGCAAGTCCATGGCCTTAAAGTTGTCTCATCAAAAGGCAAACTGTAACACCCTAATATTTAACCTCAATACGCCTAGGACGTATCAAGACTAATTATTAGTTATTACTTTTCTTTAAATTCATTTATAAAATACTTAGCGGAAAATACGGGTAAAAAATTTTTTTTGAAATGATTTATATAAACCAAAGTGCGAGCCTTTGCGCGTAACATAAACAACGTGAAGCGGAAGAATAAATAAAACATACAGAATATACACATTAAAGAACACATCCATCATAAACATCATTCCTCATTACTTTAGATAATATAGTTTAGTACATCACAACAGAGATATAACAGAAACATAAAGTCTTACCCGCACTAGTGGGCAGAGCTAGTACAATGGGAAACATAAAGACAAATACATGGTAATAATCCCAAAAGATAAACACCCAACTATCACTACCCTCCCACTCCAAGCCTACCTGGTGACGCCGGTCCTCGGTTGGGGATGTAGCCCGCGACTGACGAAGCTCCTCGGATGTAGCCCAACGAAGCGGAGATCTAGGCATGGGAATCGAGGGGACAGCGTGGCCTCCGCGTCGTGGTCGCCTCGGGCTGTCGAACGCGCCTCGCATGCCTCGGCTGGGTGACGTGTCCTCACTACCTCCTCCGTGACCCATAGGGAACGAAGGGAAGATCCCTCCGAAGGATCAGCCTCTGATCGAGAACGGGGAACATACTCAGGATATCCGCGTACCTCAACGAGGAAGGTTGGGCACGACGAGTCTGCTCATCTCGGGTCGTGTCCTCTCAAAGATCAGGTCGTCGCCAAAGGGTGAAGTCGGATCGAAGTGATAGCTGGAGACGGGGGAAGCAAAAGGGCGTCCCACATATGCAAAAACGCGCACCTCGCAATGACCCTTGAAGTGGTAGGACTGATGCTCGGGGTCATAGTGCACCTCCCATGTAGGCGGGTCAATGAAAATCACGAACGACGCCATCGATATCTGAAGACGTAACGGAAAGAAAAGAGAGAGGGGTGAGAATTCTTACTAAAGAATCTCAGGGGAAGTCCTCTATCCTAGTGCCATCGTTTACGTCCCAGGAACCTTGGGTTTATTATGAAAATGTTGAGCATGCATAGGTTCATTATGAGGTTTTCACAAAGGTCGTTGTCCAAGGTCCATGTCTTTTATAATGATTCTTAATGCATGTATGCAACATAATGTTTCATGGATGCATGGTAGCACTTTAGGTAAATCAAACAATAATTCAAACAACATTGTGTGGCATGAAACTTTTCTTTGATCATCTTTCCTTTTCTCATACTTGTGTCACCAATAATATAGTAACCGCACCCCTTAAGCTAGGCTATGAGCTCATACCTTAACTAGTCGTCACTAGTTCTTACTTATCCTCTTGATAAGCGAATCATAAATATCATAATCCCGACTCCCAGAGTACGGGTAGGGGCCTAAGGATCACCCATCATGGGACTTTCTCCTTCTTCGAAACGCATCGACTGGTTAAGACCAGCGACTTTGTCCGCTTCGGTATGGCTCGACGTCCATACCCCCACGGGTTTACTTTCTCCCACAGCAGGAGAAATGCGTCTCGGCATATAACTTTTAAACTTCATATTTCTCAAAAACTTTCTTTTTGTCCCTCAAATTTGACGGAAATTCGCGGCATAACACTACTCTTCGAATTTCCTCAAATTTGAGTCATGCCACATAATTTCAGTCACATGCATCATTTTCATGGAACTTTCTCATTGCCACAACTTTCTAGTTCACATGAGCATATTTCTCAATTTCATTCATATCTTTGAAACATTATGCATTTCAAACACAACAATTCATCAAATTATGCATATAAAGTTTCATGCTCAAGGAACTAACATAATCACATCATCATACGTGTGCACGAGGTTCATCATCATAATCATACTCTCTCGTCCACCTATCTCACAGTATCTTATGCTTTGCCCTTTCGGGCTTTAAACTTGTATTTGCATTATTATTACCCTCAAGGGGTTGGCACTTAAACTTTTCCTCTAAGATTTGAACTCACCAAGATTCCACTCAGCACTTAACATAAAAGGGCAGAAAATATATATCGTTTGCTTAAGGGGCTCTAAATCTCCATTCGCGACCCTTTTAAGATCCATCTTCGCCTAAGACTCCATAATTAATTCTTAGATCAATTATGAGGGATTCCTAGGCATGTTCTCTAAGTTATAAACCACTTAGATCTCTTATCATCATCTTATGCTTAGAAATTAGCACCTAATCATTTATGAAGGGATTCTTGTACATGTCTTACTAATTATGAATCATTTATCCCTGAATTAACCATTCTAAAACAGATTTGCACTTCTTTGTATTAAGGTGTTCTAGAATTCTCATCTCAAGTCCCTTTTTAGTTACTTATTCTTTACTAGCTTCTCTAAATCGATCCTTGCTTCACTCAACATAATTTTACACATTTAACACCTTAGAACAGCATTTATACAGGAGCCAAACATAGAACCAAATCATGAACCCATAAGATCACATAATCTCTTGGGTTGAAATGCATATAAGTTACTAGTTTTCTCTTGGAATGTTTCTGAAAACAAAAGGTGTTCTGGTAATCGATTACATGTTCCTAGTAATCGATTACCAGGAGCTCAATTCATTCTGGGTTTTCAAAAACAACGGGTAATCGATTACACATAATGGTAATCGATTACGTAGGTTAAATCGTTTCCAAAAGTAAAGAACATAGGGTAATCGATTACATACGACGTAATCGATTACTTAGGGTTAATCGTTTCTGGAAGAGTAAGAACATTTGGTAATCGATTACATTATAAAGTAATCGATTAAGGGTTTCCAAAAGGTTTGGGCATGAAAAGCCGTAGTAATCGATTACACTGCCTCTGGTAATCGATTACCAGAACCAAAGGTCCTTCGAAACCCTTCTGGTAATCGATTACATTGGTGGTAATCGATTACCAAACCTTCAAAATTGAGAAAACATGATTTTGACACATTCCAAACTATTTTAAACCTCTTGAGACCTCATAAAACAGTTTTCCAACATTTCCTTGAAAATCATTCATGTATTTTACAAAATCAAACCATTGTTGGTTCATACCAAAACTCATCCATTTCTTTTTGAATGGAGTTTCCTTTTTAGGATACTTAGGGCAAGTCTTTGAGCTCTAGAGTGTTTAGGTGATGACAAAATCTTAAACATGCCATGCACTTTATTTTACTCTTCATTAGAAAGTAAAGTGAGAGCATAAAATAAATATGAGATGCAACTTCATTATTATCTTTAAGGATTAAGTGATGACTTGAAATATAAACATGAAATGCAAGCTTGGGAATTTAAATATGGTAATGCAAGTTCATTCATTTACTCTTGTGAAATTAGTGATAACATCAAAATAAACATGAGATGCAAGACATAAATTTAAACATGAATGCATCTTGTTTTTGTCTTAGCTAGAGCTCTTGCAAGACTTTTAGAGGAACATAAACCTCAACCCATTATGCATCATAAGGCAAGCTTTAGAGTTCTTAGCACCTAGACTTCAAGAGAAATCTTAAGGTTTGAACTCACCATCAAGCTTAAGGAAATGGACCCAAAGTTCATCACTTTGTCTAAACAAAACTACAAGAACTAAGTCATATTCTTTATTTTATTGCTCATAGGCTTCAATCTAGCGTAAATTCTAGAACGGCCGACCAACTTTAAGGTTGGCAAGGGTAAGCCTAGAGCTCTTTGAAATCATGAGATTAACTTTCTTAACAAAACTTTCGTGATCTACTAGACATATTTTACAAACTTTGTTCAAATCCATAGAAGAAAAACTGAAAATCCTTAAAAGAAAGAGGAAGAGGAAAAACCGAAACTTAAGCCAAGAAAAGAAAGGAAATCCAAGCATGTATGGTCCAAGACCAAGTTGTTTCAAGCTTTAGAGGTTTCTCACATGACAACAACAAATCATTATCTTGAAACCTCATCATCAAGCTCACATTCTTTTTGTAAGAAGGCCTCTTGGCCAAAAAGAAAGAGGAAGGAAAAGGAGTTTGAAACCAAGAGAAAAACTAGAACTTTCTTGAAGAACACAAACAAAAATCATCAAAACTTAACCCCTACCTTAAGAAGTCTTGAAGAGATGTAAGAAAGCTTTGTTTTCTAGATGGAAGGAGAAGGAAATCCTTTTGGAGTCTTGAGGAAGAAATCAGCCAAGTTGAGGGAATTTGAGAGGAATGAGAGAATTTGCAAGAAAGCTTGAACTTGGCAAATGATCCAAAATGTAACCAAGTTCTCAAGGCTTGGTATTTATAGAAAACTTGCAATATGGAGGCTGAAATGGGAGGGGAACCGGCGGCCTTTTGGAGGAGGAGGAGGGAGGAAATATCTCTTACAAAAGCATGGGTTTAGGCATGGCAAGCATGGTTGGAAGCATGGGCAAGGTATGGCCTAAAGCATGGGCTTGGAGCATCACAACTCAACATGTGGCACCATTTTGGGGACAGATTTTCGGCCTCCTCATCAGCCAAGGGGAAGGGATTTTTGTTCATGTAATTGTGGTTTAAGGATGTGTTTAAGTGTTTCTATGATTAGGCTTTTTGATTAGGAGTTTGTAAGCAAGCGTTTAGGTGAGAAAATGGTTAATTGAGGTGGTTCAAGACTTGATTAGGAGGGTGATCTTATTAGATTAGTAATTTAAAATAATTCTTTTGGTCAAATGAGGTATGGCTCAATTCCTTAATTTAAGGAAGAGAGAGAGAAAACACTATTCAAGATTCCATGACTAGAAATCTTGAATTTAAAGAATCCGTTAGAGTTTATCTAAGCAATCTTAGGTTCTAATTAACCTTAATAAATCATTTTGACTCTAGATTAATTATCGAAATAAATTAATCTTCGATTAGAGCCTAATATTGCTTAGGTTTGCTAATTGCTTCATTAGGCGCACTGTACACTGTTCTAGGGGCAAAATGGTAATTTTACACTAAAACTCCAGGGACCTTCCGGGTCAACTAAACATCAAACATTGCTCATAAACATCATTCTAAACTTCCTGGAAAGTTCGGGCTCAAACGGCATCTTTTACCCGTGTAGACACAGCAGGGTATTTTGGTCATTTTGAGCCGAAAGTTTAGAAACGAGGTTTCCCCCTCCTATATCATTCATAACAGCATAATCCCCTTCAAACATCGAGTTGACCCATTCGAGGGTTGCCGGGCAACTGTCCTCGAATTTCGGGAAATGACCTCAGGGCATTTTGGTCATTTGTACTCTAAGGAGAAATCCGTTACAAAACAAAGTCAAGGTAATGAAAGTTGCTGAAACCTCTGATGAAGAGGAAGAAACCGATGATGAGACAGATGAAGAAGATGGAAACGAGATTTCCATAATGGTAAGGAAGATGTCCAAGGCCTAGAGAGGCAAGATGAAGAGAAGAAAGGACATCAATCTCAGGAAGGATAGAAAAAGGCAAAGTGAAGTCTGAAAGTATCACCTGCTATAATTGTGGGGAGAAAATGTAACATCCCCAATTTTTCTTCATATAGTGTTGCTTTATTATAGCTTTTTATTTAGCAAGTATGAGGATTTTATTTACCAAGAAATATAGGGATAATCATTAAAAAAAATATCTAATTAAAATATTACAAGACTTAATAGTTGTAATCTGGAACATAGCACCAAAATGTGAAATTTTAATAATTTCCTTAAGTTTTATTAAAACTACAAATATGCCACTAAATGTTAGAAAATAAGTTTATAATATAATTAGTTGAGAAAAGATAACAAAAACCTTGGAAAAGCTTAAAAGAATGTCATTAAAAAAATGATAAAAAAATTAGAAATACATTTTAAACATAATTTTAATAATAAATATTAATATTTAGTACATTTGTATAATATTTGTATAATTACACAAAAATAACCTATTGTGGGGTGTAAAATAAACTCCAGAAAAATCTTAGAAAATAACTCTGAGTCTTGTAAAAAATTTTTTTTAACTAAGTTATGATATTAGACAAAGAGGACCATGAAATGGGCCTCTCCATTAGATTATGGATAGTGTTAAAAATCACATTGATCTTTAATTAATTAATTTTAACTTAAATAAATCTTAAAATACTTAATTAATTACTTAAGCTTTAAGATAATTTTCCAAAATTTTGATTAATCTCACTAATACTCTTAAATCAATTAAATGACATCTAGAATAGTTTATAATTCAATCTTATAAAACACACACACACACACACACACACACACACACACACATATATATATATATATATATATATATATTTTAAAAAAGAAATATATTTTATATGACATATTATCCAAAGCCAACCATTTTTGACTTAAAAATTCAACAAAGATGGGCTTGTCTCCTTATCTTGTTAATACAGCTCAAATTCACATAGGAGGCTGCAAAAAGTTTATATATTTTATTTATAGATAATTAATTATTTTAATTAACTCAAAATAGACCTAATTAAGGTAAAAATATATTAAAAATACTAAAAATTGTAGAAAAAATTCATGAAAATTATAGATAACTTATAACTAAGGTAAAAACATGTTCTTGACAAGAGATTAAGGAAAATTAATTTTTATAATTATTTTACGAATTATTTTGTATATATAACTT
Source organism: Dalbergia oliveri (assembly GCA_030441495.1). Classification (NCBI taxonomy): domain Eukaryota; kingdom Viridiplantae; phylum Streptophyta; class Magnoliopsida; order Fabales; family Fabaceae; genus Dalbergia; species Dalbergia oliveri. The sequence continues at coordinate 15,156 of JAMLFY010000113.1, forward strand.
TAAGATAAATATGCAAAATTTGTCATTTTCATATATTAATCATTCAAGACAACTTGTCACTAGTGGAGATGAGGTTCAGACCTCTAGACTGCCAAAAAAGAAAAAAAAATAATTTAAAAATAGTTAAATAAATTATTAGTTAATTAATTCCTAATAAAACTAGCAATAGTGTAAAATACCAAAAAAAATATAAATAATTATAAAAAATTATATAAATTTTGTGAATACTTGTATTATATATCTAATAATCTTATTGTGATGTTTGAGTAAAAAAATTAAGTCATTTACTAATTAATTAACTTAATTAAGATTGACTAGTTTAAGTAAATTTACCTTATTTTGAATAATTAATTATTAAATTATATTTAAATACATTAAAATTTACTAAATGTATTTAAATCATGTCATTAACATTTTAGTATGTCTTTAAATGATAATTGAGAATTTATTAAATTATTTAGTGTTAGTTTTAATATTTAACTAATTAAACTAATTAAATATGACAAATAAATTATGAAATTAGTAATATTTTAATCCTAGCATTTTTCTATAAATAGCACCCCTCTAAACACAACTCCATACTTCATTCTTCTGCCCAAAATCTATCAAAAATTGTAGCCACCATTTCTCTGTCATTTTCTTCATTTTCACACAAAAACACTTATAAATTTTTAGTAAATCATCTCCAAACTATCACCTCTTCTTATCACCATCTAACATCAACACTTCCCAGCCTTTATACATGAATTTTAGGCCTTAGAGAAGGTTTGGAAAAGTTGAAGAAGTTGCTGGTCTAGCCTTGGTGTAGCTAAGTTTCTAAAGCTCCAAGAACAAGTAGGGTTTTTTCTTTAACTAATAAGCTTCATGTATAATTTTCATATATGATGTTGTTATGATACTCAAAGTTTGTGTTTATAGATTTTAATAGGTTTGATTGATTTAAAGATTGTGACATAAAATACTTAATCTATATGTATATGATGCATGTTTATTTGTCTACTTATATGGTTGAAAAGTATGATTAAAGATCATTTTAAATTTTGATTATGCTTTCTTCAAATATTTCAATGTTGTATAAATTTTTTGAACCATGAATTTTCATTTAATAAAGCTTTGTGCACAAGTTGTGAAATTTTAAGGTGATATAGCTTAATTTTGATCTCATTATGTATTTGATCATAAAACATTTTTAGTTCATAAAAAATGTTTTATTTAATTCATTATAATGAATGGATTTTAAACCTCTGAACATGTAATATTTAGTGTGTTATGTTTCTCTTGGACCATTAAGACTTAATAAGATATAAAACAACACTAAAATCTATTCGTATTAATTAATCATGACCTTCGTTATGGACTTATGACTTCATAGACATTATTTGGACTATTATGAGTTAAGACTCACTTGGACTTGATTGAGACAATTTATGATCATAATATTTGAATTCGAACCATGGACCTTGAATTATGGATCTTGAACTATGGATCTTGTTCTGTAAATATTTGACTTAAATATAAATTTATTAATATTAAGAAATATTATTTACAAATATTTAAGTTAAGGTCCCATTAGGAACATGACATATAAACTAACTAGTTTCTTGCTTGAAGTGATTTCCTAAAGCTTGGGTATAATTTTGATTATTTCTTTTTAAATATTTCTTGAAAGATTTCATTGCTCTTTTATTTACCCTATGATTATATCTTTATATAGATAAAAATACTTTTCACTTATGTTGAATATGTAAAGTCAATTTGCCTACATATTTTCTAAAGATAGATTTTATATAATTTTGGGTGTATCTAAGCTTATGGAATTAGTAACATATTATATGAATACTTGAAATTAAAATATTATATGATTAAAAACTAAGTTAAGCTTATTTTATTATAAAGGAAATGAATTTATTATAATAGTGTGATTTGGTGCTTCAATGATAATTACAAAGAAATATGAGTTTTATAAATATTTTAGGAATCCTATATTGTTTGGGCTTTATGTACAAATATGAAAAAATCTTGTGGTCTATATGTAAATATGAAAGAAATTATGGAAACTTTATGTAATTTTTATTCTTTATGTATACTATATTCCATATGTGAAATGAATACATAAATAAGTGACAACTCTGGCCCTATCTTGTAGCAAAAAAGAACTTGGTGAATGTTGTAGTGATGTCTTGGGCCCCGCCATGCTAGCGGACAAAGACTTGGCTTTCACTGATCTAACTAGGGAATGCCTTAGCAATGAGAGCTCTTAAAGATCCAAGATGAAACAAAGCTTGTAGATTATAACCATTAGAAGGGAACATGATATTATAAAAAGGAGTTTATAGTATACTCATGATTATTGATTACACTTCTTTTAATGCACTTTTATTATGATTGAATTATGCACTTCGATCTTGCTTGACATTAGTAAAATATAATTTGAGTTAATATAAAAGATTGCATCTTCCTAACTCAGCGTTATTCTTAGTATTTTTTGGGATGAAGTGGGACTTCCCTGGAAACATCACCCTACGCGAGACTTTTCTCACCCTTTTCTTTGATGTTTTTAGATAGCATAGATCGTCATCAATAGTGAAATGGATGTAGCCTTGGACTTAATTTCTAAATAATCAGATTCTATTATGTATACTAGATAGAATCTTTACTATCTATTTCTAGACTTTGGTTATGTTATATTGTTGTATTAAAGTTTTCCTTAATGTATCTTGAATGTGTAAGATGTATTGTACCCTATGAAATGATGTTAGTAGTGAAGTGTGTTTCTATAGATGATGGTTATCTAAACTTGTGAGAATTACTGATTAACAAATAGTAGTAATATGTTAGAAAATAAATATTCTTTGTCATTTAAAAATTACCTTTGGATTGCTGAAGAAAGTGTATTCCTGTGAAAGTATAATTTGGAAAGGTTCTGACTAGGAAAGACTTGGTATTTAAGCGTGTCCATTGTAACCCACCTCTCTTTCTTGGGAATCTACCAAATGCATGATTTAAGTTGGTATACATTATTCCAGGATAGGACTATGAATGAGAAATAATCATAGGAATTAAAAATCTCGTAAAATTTCAGATTATAGGTTAATAATATTATGTTAGCTAACTATTGTTTAAAATAATAATAATATTAACAATTAAATATTAACAATTAAGGTGGAAGAATTAGAGCTTAGTAAGGTGTTACAAAAAGGACACTTCAAACCAGAATGTCCAAAACTCAAAGGCCCACAGTAGACGTTTGTGCCCAGGAAGAAAAGGATGCTGGCCACCTAGAGGGAATATAAAGAAAAAGAATGATCAGGAAGATCAAGAGGAGATGGATGTTGCCAACCAATGCTTCATGGCAGGCTACTCATCAGAAAGTGAACTTGAGGTAAACAACTCTAATCTTTCCTATGATGAACTGTTATCATTATATGAAGAGTTGCTAGAAAATTCTCAAACTCTTTCTTCTCACTATCTCAACTTGAAAATGGAACATAAAAAGACTGTTTTAGAACTTAAAATGGCCAAGACAGAAGTTGAGAATCTAAGGCTTGAAAAAGAAGAACTAAAGGGAGAAAATAAGACTTTAAATATAAAATTCAATGCCTTAGAATCTGAAGTTGACACTCAAAAGGTTATTTCTAAGTTTGAAAGAACTTTAAAACTTCTTAAATCTGACCTAGAAAATTGGTGAATGGATCAAGGAATCTTGATATGATGATTGGAGGTCAGTGGCCATATTTTCAAAAGACCAGGTTGGGATATGAGGAAGAGTTTGATGAGAAAGGAAAATAAACTCTTTTCAAGAAAAACAAGAGCAAAGTTTAATGTACTTTCTTTTTTAAGAAGGGACATCCATCTAACAAATGCTTCATGAAAAATAAGTCCGTCAAAAAGGTTAGAAAACCTCCTTCTAGACTAACCAAGAGGACCCAAGAAAATTGGGTACCTAAAATAAAAAGTGTTTGTTGCAGGTCATCGAAGAAAGCATATGGTTTCAACCATTAGACCACTTGAGCTTTTGCACATTCATCTCTTTGGACTAAACAAGACTGCCAGCCTTGCTTGAAAGAGATATTGTCTTATCATTGTGGATGACTACTCCAGATTCACATGGGTTATCTTTCTAGCTTCTAAGGACAAGGTATTTGAAAGATTCAAAGTTTTAGCAAAATGTATTTGCATAGCAAAAGATTCCCAAATCAACTCTATCAGATCTGATTATGGAGGAGAATTTGTGAATCATATTTTTGAAGATTTTTGTGAAAACCATGGTATCCTTCACAGTTTCTGCACCAAGAACTCCCCTACAAAATAGGGTTGCTAAGAGGAAAAAAAGAAGTTTCCAAGAAAATGGCTAGAACAATACTTTTAGAAAGTGGTTTATCTAAATGTTTTTGGGCATAGGGTAACACCTCATGCTATATGTAACACCCTAATATTTAACCTAACTCGCCTAGGGTGCATTTAAGTTAATTATTAGTCATTACTCTTTTGTTCTGGTTATTAATTTTAAATTCTTGAAAATACTTTAATAAAAACAAGGGAAATTTTTTTAAAAATATATACAAAATGTGAGTCGCGCATACTAAATAGTTAATATTATTCACCTCGCATATGAAAGAGAGAGGATAGAAACAAATCACGGTACCTATAAATTACAGCACCCATATATTATAATATTACCAATGTAAATACTAATCGTTCGCATCATGCACCAAAACATACAAAGATCACATTACTAACAAAGGTTAAATCAAGTACAGTAATCCAAGACGAACAATATGCAAACGAATGCAAAATACATTAGCATAAGATCCTTCCTCTTACTACTCCTGCTCAAAGCGCTTAGAGTAAAATCCACGGATCAACTCGTCTCGTGTGGCAAAAAGTCCTGGGTCAAACATAGGCACCTTGGCGAGGACAGTAGTGAACACACTCCTAATTACCATATATTACTCGAGTGATAATAGAGTAACTAGCAGAGTATTACTTGCATTTATAATTTAAACTAGGCGAAACACAAAAATAAAGCAGTTTAGATATACAAGTAGCAAAAGGCTTATTCACATATATGGACATAGTCTCTGAGTATATAATATGTACATCAGGCTAGTAAACCGTTAGTCACTCCTAAGAAAGTTAGGGACTCAATATCAAAAGGACTCGCTATCATCTAAGAACCTAACCTGCAAATATTTGGTCCAACAAAATCACATATAAATACAAACAGACCCGAATATCTAATAATACATCATTCTAAGGCTTGGAAAGTCCTAATACTACACTACTACTAAATACAAGCCAAGGTCCTGAAAGCCTCACATCCTCCTACAGGAAGCCATTGGTCATCGGTATGATAGCCTTGCCTCCCTCAGGGCATTAGGACCCTCGAATGGGTCCAAGTTAGGATGATGATGAAGAGGCGAGTACGTCCGCGGAGGGCGCAGAGGTGGAGCGACGGACATCGAACACCTCCTGGGTGTACCATATGAAGGGGCACGCCGTCATAAGGAGAAGAGGGGTGAACTCGCTAGTAAAGACAGATACTGAAGAAGCGGCCAAAAAGTACGTACACCCAAAACTTGGAATGACCTACAGCATAGAGGAGTCCATGGGGTCATAATGCCACACCCACTATAGGGGTGAGAATATTATAAAATTCTCAGTAGGGTAATCCCTAGAGACGGATAGAAATCAACTATAAATACATTCACATAAGAATATTTATGCAAAGATTATAAGCATTACTACTAAAGTAGGTACTATTATGTGCAATCAAGATATAACCACAATGATAAATTATGTGTTGCTATTTGGAACCATGGAATCCTATTCCATGCATTTTTCTCTTTTTATTAACATAGGGAAGGCTTAATATCACATCATGGGGTACCTATCTTAGATAATACCATAAAGGATAATAGACTGCTAGGACATGAGCTCATTCCTACTCGTGATCATCGGACTTCATTTTTTTCCATTTCCAAATCCACACAGTTCTATTCCTAGCCGATGCGTCTACTGACTCATAAAGTTTCTAGGGAAGTCCTTATTCTTGTCTTCCCCCTTCAACCCATATAAGTCTTGTCTTTTCCCATATGTTAAAACATGCACAAGTGAAACTTATACATTCTCTTTTTTCATATAAGTGCATCATGCAATTTTCTCTTTTCCAAGGCATGCTCACCATACATATAGGCATTCAATTACATTGGAGTCACATTCATGCTTCATGAACAAATCTTTAAAACAATTAGTATGCATTCATATACTAGATACTTGAACTACATACTACTTTATCATTAATTTAAGGCATTTTTACCTTTTAAGCACATGGAAGATTATCGTTTTCAGGACCAATATTCAATGTCCTTACCAAATGGTCGATTCAAGGGCCACAAAAATTCTCCATGACACTTATGTCTAAGAGGTCTTATAAAAATTTCAACCCAAACGAGCTCTCAAACTCCATCAGGAAATTGTACAAATTTAGTGGACAGGCCACCAATTTGCAGATGAGACCATGAGTTTTACAATTTTTAACCCTACAAATGATTGAGCTAACTCACAACAAAATTTACAGGGATACTTAAATATGTTATTAACTTCAGGTAAAAATTTCAAAGGTTTATTCAATCATTTGTTATAGTAATAAATCGGGTATCTGGAGTGCTTAGTTTCAACATTTCAGGCAGCATCTATACAATTTTGGTTACTGATTTTTTTGAAGCACTTTAACCCAAAATTAGAACCCAAGAAAATTCATGGGACTAGTCCAAGATGTTAAATTGAACATATAATTTTTTCAGCTCATGAAAATTACTACAACATACCTAGAAAATTCGTGATCATACACTGCCTCCAGAAACCTAAAAATCCAGCAATATCACTCAACATCTTTTTGAATAAAGTGATTTTTATCATCATCCACACCTACTACAAAAATTAACACATCAATATCAATATAATATCCATCAATATAACTAAAAATTTTGGACTAGGTCAAGCCAAAACAGGTCAGAAAAATTTGACAAGAAAAGGCAACAAAAACCCTACTTGTAGTAAGCTAGTGGATTCTTGGTTCCAAGATGATCCAAGCTTAATTCCTTCTACTCCAAAGCTCCCAAAACAACCCCAAACCCTTCCTAAATCAGTGAGGTGTGAGAGAGCAAGGTAAGGATTGATGAGTGATTGAAATTTTGTTCGGTTAGATTTGTAGGGATTGAGGTGTAGAACAAGTTTAGTGAAGAAATTTTGGAGTTTCACTGACATCAAGCTAGTGTTTATAGCTTTGGAATGGAAACTTAAGCTCTTGAAAATGGAGGTGTGGCTGCTGGTCTTCTCCTTGTAGCTTGTCGAACTTTCATGGCTTCAGGGTAAGTTTTGGTGTTATATTTATTTTATAGTAATACTAGATATTATATAATATAAAGTCCTAATTATTAAAGATAGAAAATAGAATGAATAGCTAGGATTTAATCTTGGATTTCAAGATTAAATCTTGGCCTTCCACATGTCTCAGTGGATAAACATTATCCATTTGTGATGATTAAAACATCTTTCGTATTAGAATTCGCACACCGAAATCTCATCTAACGGTAAACGTTAATCCATTAACCATATTACCCGAAAATTAATTATAAGTATAAAATTTTTATCCCCACCTATTTCTAACCTTATTCCCATGTTTTTCTAATTTCTGGATCTCGGTTCTAATCTAGGTTTCTGCGTCCAGCGGGGTACGGGGCCGCAAAACACTACTCACTTTTTCTTTTTTTTGGGCTCGAATCGTTCTCATTACTACTACATCTGTTAGAAACTTAATATTCCCATTAACAAACCCTCAATTAATTTCTAAGAAACCTGGGTGTTACACTACCACCCACCTTAATAAAAAAATTTTGTCCTCAAAATTTCTACCTAGAAACAATTCTGGATGATCCTTCCTCATGTTTGATTCTAGCTCCCATGTATATTCTTTACTTCTTGGTCCACCCCAAGCCACTTTTACTAGTTGCACCGATTTATTCTCAAGTTGCTTGACTTCTCTATCCACGATCTAAACAGGAGAAGCTCAAAACGTCAAGTCATCCCGTGAATGGGAGGCTTGACTTCTCTATCCATGATCCTTCCTCATGTTTGATTCTAGCTCCCACGTATATTCTTTACTTCTTGGTCCACCCCAAGCCACTTTTACTAGTTGCACCGATTATTTCTAGTTGCTTGACTTCTCTATTCACCCTAACGGAGAAGCTTGAAACGTCAAGATCCCGTAATTGTATGGATTGAGTTTGATGATATGGGTTGGATCTGGATAACATATTCTAAGTTGAGATACGTGGAAGACATCATGAAGGTTGGACAAATGCGGGGGTAAGGCTATCTATAAGCAGCTGACCTAACGTCGAAGGATTTGGAAAGGGCCTATGAACCTGGGTGACAACTTTTTGACTCTTAAAGCTCTATCTTCTCCTATAGTGGGTGTAACCTTCAGGAATACATGTTCTTCTTCTGAAATTCTAAGGGTTTCTTTCGACCATCAGCATAACTCTTCTACGACTCTTGCGGTGAAGATTTTTCTCCAATTTTCTGGATTTGCTCGCGTTTGATTGACAGATCGGGTCCTAATAACCTTGTTTCCCCCAATCATACCAACACAATGGAGATTGACACTTCCTTCCATACAAAGCTTCATACGGGGCCATGCCAATGCTAGCATGATTGCGCTTATTATAAGCAAACTCAACCAAAGGAAGCAACTTATCCTAACTTCCCTCTCTCAATTACGCATGCCCTTAGCATATCTTCAGAGTTGGATGGTGCGTTCTATTTGAATCCAGCGGTGGTGATAGGCAATACTCAGAACAGTTGGTTCCAAAGGCTCTTTGGAAAGCCCCTAGAATCTTGAAGTAATCGGAATCTATATTGAAAACTATTGAAGAAGGAACACCATGTAGTCTTACTATTTCTTGGATGTACAAGGAAACTAATTTGTCCAAGAGAACAACTAGCTTTAATGGGTAAGAAATGAGAGACTTGGTCATCTATCCACTATAACCCATATAGCATCATGGCCTCATGATGTCCTTGGCAAACCAATCACAAAGTCCATGGTGATACTTTCCCATTTCCATTCCGGAATTTCTAAAGGTGCAAGGTACCAGCTTGCTTTGATGTTCTATTTTAACTTTTTGGCAAGTTAGACATTTCCGAACAAACTCCACTATGTTCCTTTTCATCCCGGGTGTACGTCCAGAATTTTCGCTAAACTTTCAAAATGACCAAAATGCCCCTGAGGTCGTTTTCACCCGAAACACGGACGCCGGGCCATCCCCATAGGGTTCATATGTTATATGAAGGGGATTGTTTGAGTGCGAATGCCTAACGGAGCAGAAAAACCTCATTTATGAGATCTCTTGCTAAACGACCAAAATACCCCTAAAAGAATTAAGGAGTTTAAGTTTCGTTTTACCCGGACTTCGTCCCGAGGTTTAAAACAATGATTTTAAGGCATGAACTATGTTTACTTAAGTCCAGAGGTCCGGGCAAGTTTTGGTAAAAATTACGATTTTGCCCTTGCATATCGCATTTTTAGCTTAATGAGCGTTCAACTCTAAAACCTAAGCAATATTAGGCTCTAATTAAAGGTTAATTAATTTCCATAATTAACCTAGGGCCAAAACCATCATTTGAAATTAATTGGAACCTAAAATTGCTTGGGAAAATTCAAACTTCATTCTAGTCTCTTTCTTTAAAAAGAAAAGAATCTGTGAATAGTGTTGAATAGTGTTTCCACTATTCACGTCATCTTCTTTCAAGGAGAAGTTGTCACACTCACATCACTAGTCTTGGAGGCTTTGACTCCATTAAACCTTCTCAACCACCTCTAACCTAGGGGTCTATAGTTTTAATTAACCAAATAGTGTACCTAGAGTACCTACTTGACAACCATCAATCCTAAGCCTAATCTATGTCACACCAAAGCACACTTCTAGACCATGATTTGAGGAGATATTTCTCCTTCCCAAGGCTGCCAAAAGTGGCGCCACCCTCCCCCTAGAAATCACATAAAATTAGTCTAAGTGGTCAAGCTATCTTATGACACATGTCTTGAACACTTTCAATCAATGTTCAACTTCCAAGAAAAATGTCTTTCAAGATTCAAAGAATAATTTATATGGTCAATCAAGGTTTTCAATTCACTTCTAAAATAAAAAGAAATATGTCTTTCAAATTCAAAAAGAATGATTTGTTTTTGTGGTCATTCAAGCTTTCTATCAAACTTTTTTCAAGACAACATGTCTTACAACACCTTACCTATGCTTTGGGAATTTAAGTCTAGAAAATTTTCTCCTCTTTTGGGCATAGGGTGCACGGTTCCTTAGCCTTGGCAGCCCAAAATTTTGTAATTTTATACATTTAAAAAGGTTTGAAAATAAGCTACAATTCTAGCCATGCTCTAGGACATGCATAGCTAGACTTTTCACCATGCTTTGAATGACTAACACCATGCTTTGAACAAAGACATTTCTTTTCCCCAAAAAGGCCACCATTATTTAATTCATTTTACTTCTCTATAAATAGGTAGCTTAGGGAACTTGAAGCACCTTTGTTCATTTCACTAAAGCTTAGAGTTTAGAGCACTTTGGGGTCTTCTTTCCTCTCAAGTTTAAGAGTCCATCTTCTTCACTTCCTCTCAATCTCAAACTCTAGGTAGGGAGCTTTTCAAGAATGCTTTCTTTTATCTTAATGCTCAATGTTTGATCTTGCTTGAAAGTTGTGTTGTAGTGAGTTTCTCTCACAAGTTCATTTCGGTTTTCTCCTTTTTCTTTCCCTTTCATTTTCGGCCTTAGGGCCAAGATAAGGAGGGCTTGATGATGAGAGTTGTATGTTGATGTTTGTCACATGAACAACCTCTAAAGCTTGAGCTTTCTTAAGATAAGTTTATTATTTCCAAGTTTTTCTCAAGACATAGTTATGTTTCTCTTGAACCTTTGAAAACCCCATTTCTTTTTCTTGAGTTTTCGGCCATGAAGGCCTTTGGGACTTGGAAAAATGGTAGCTTGATGATGAGGGCTTCATGTTGATGTAGGTCACATGAACAAAACTCTAGAGCCTAAACTTGGTTTCTAGGCCAAGTGTGTTTTCGGTTTCTTTCCTTTATGTTGGTCATGAGTTTTGTTTTGTTAAGAAATGTAGAGCATTGTGAAAATACTCAATGATGAGGGCTTGAGATGTTGGTGTTTGAATCACCAAGATCTTAGTCCCTAGAGTTCAAAAAAGAATATATATGGTTGCTTCCTCATGATGAGGTTTCGGCCACCTTATGGTTCTTGGTGGAGGTATTGGCTCTTTGTACATAACTTAGCAACACTAGTGTTTTCTTTTCTTGTGAGGATGAGTTATGGGATGAAACTTTGTTTCCTTTAAAGTCTTGCAAGAGCTCTAAACAAGACATAAAAGAAGTTGCATCCATGTTTATTTTTATGCTTTGCATAGCATGTTTAATTTCAAGCCATCACTAAGCAACTTAAGGATTAAAATGAGAATGTGCATCATCACTTAATTAATCTCAAAGCCTACCTATTTCAACCTTAAAGTTGATTGTTGATTTGGAGTGAAAACTTCAAGAGGCCTAGAGCACTAAAATAAAGAATAGAACCTTGCACCTCATGTTTATCTTTTGCCTAGCACGTTTATGTTTCAAGCTTTGCATCTCATTTTATATTTCAAGTCATCACTAAGTGCTAAGAATAAGAATGGAGATGCATTTCATATTTACTTTGTGTTATCACTTTACTTTCAAAAAGGCTATAAAATGAAACGCATAGCACGTTTATTTTAATGTCGTCACTTAAAATTTTAGAGCTCAAAGACTTGCCCCTTTCATTCTAAGAAAAGAATTAAATCAAGGAGGTACTTCCTTGAATATCATTCGGCCATGTGGTGTAAATGGCTCTAGGATGAGTTTCATTTAACTACAAGGGCCTATAATGCATGACTTAGAATTTTTCTAAGCTTAGATGCACCCAACTAAGGTTTTAAACAAGTTTTCAAGTTTTGCATCTTGATCAAGGGTAAGATTAAATGGCTACTGCCCTTGGCGTTTTATGTTGAGTTTTGGCAAAATAAACTTTGACCTTATGGAGTTCTGAAGTCCTAAAAAGGTTCTAAGAGAAACTAGCAAGTTATATGTTGAAAGTAAGGTTTTTCTCATGATTTTATGCCTTAAGGGTTTCGGTTCTGCCTTAACAGTTCCAGCACCTTAAATTCTGTTTTGGGTGGTCTAAATATGTTGATTTACCTTGCTAAGTATGTGATATTTGTTCTAGACTTTTAAAAGCATCATTAGTGACTTTGTTTGCCTAATATGTGAATTCTAGAACTACTAAAGAATGGCAAAGTTAGTTTCTGCCCAGCCTTGATAAAATAGTTAGAATCACATTATAATATGCCTAGATGTGCGGGAGTGACTCATTGGCTTAGGTATTAATTACTGCACCATAGACAAAGTCGGAAGCGAGAAAGGGCTTAAAACGCATTTTTCTAGAACACATAATTCATCAAACGTGAACAACTACATAAGCTGTCCAACCATAATTAAATAGGAATTAGAACTTAATGGATTATGGTAATGAGGTTAATCAATCCCATTAGCATGCAAGAAAACAATGGGATAGTTTGAGGTTACCCGATGAGAGATTTCTGCCTTAAGGGATGATTATGTGTCTCGCATTTAATGATGAATTGATGTGTTATCTCATGACATATATGGTGCCATGTAACTATTATCCTTAAATAATAGTTTTGTACCCTTACGTTATTGCTTCTTTAAAAGACCTTAGAGATGCCGAAGTAGTAATTTTTGTGTTACGCATTAATTATGCGGCATCTAAAGTAACATGTTAAACTTAGGGTGACTTAAGATATGAGAATGTAATCCTTTGAAACCACCAAACGAAGGGTGGGGACGATGTGATTCTAGCCCCCTAAACCCGTACTTAAGGTCGGAAGTTGACTTATCCCAAGGGATGAAGTCTAGATGCTAGTGACGACTAGTGTGGTATGAGCTCATAACCTAGAGATTTCTCAAAAGGGAGAAAGATTAGGGCCCCAGTTAAGTAAAGGTTCTTATGTCACCTAAGTAACCAAGTTATATGATTTATGTTCCATGTAACGAAGTTATATGATTTATGTTCCATGTAACAAAGTTATATGCTTTATGTTCCATGTACCCAGTTATATGCTTTATGTCCTATGTACCCAGTGCATGATTTACGTTCTATAATTCAAGTATATAGCTTATGTAACACAAGTGCCATGTTAAAAAGAATGGATTCTCGGAAATTGAGATTTTAGAAAACTCATAATTGAACCAATATATGTCCATGGTTTTATAAATAAACCGAGAACCCTGGAGACGTAGATGATGACACATAGAATAGGAGGAAAACCCTACTGAGTTTCTTTAGCAAGAAAACTCACTCCCTCTATCTCTCTTTCCATTACGTCTTCAGATCGAGATGGCGACCTTCGTCCTATTCATTGACACGCCGACATGGGAGATCCACCATGACCCAGAGCTTGGGTCATTTCATTTTGAGGGCTCTTGCACCGTTCGTGTGTTCGCATTTCTTGGACGACCTTCTCATCCAGGAGATAGCTACCTCTTTACCCCACGTCTCCTTATGATGATGCGATGATTTTTGAGCACGCCCGTACGCCTGATGAGAGGATTCTACGACTCACTCTGCCAGCTCTTGAAGGGTACCAGAGACGTGCCCCTCACTCACTTCTGAGGAGGATCCCTCAGAGGACTCGCCCCACTCCACCGCATATGCCCATGGGTAGTGAGGAGACGGTGACTCACCTCGGAGAGCCCGGACCCGTCCACGGCCTCGACGTAGGGGAAATGTCCAGCCTTCCACCATGCCCGCTCCAGCCGAGCTTCATCATGGAGGACCCTCGAGTGCCTACTCCAGACGCACTTCGTCCATGGATTGGTTACGTCCGCCTTACCCATGGCATTAGCTTTAGGATAGAGGGTAGTCCTTAGTGCACGCACTACATGTAGAACGGATAAACCTTCTTTTGTATTGAGGTTATCCACTTTAGATGTTCTTGGGAGGGGATGTTCCTTTTATGATTTCTGGTTCTGGTTTCTATTTACATGTATTTCCGGTTTCAGTTGTATTTGCATCATCTCATGTACTTGAAGAGTCCTACCATAGGGTAGGCATATTATTATGTATGAAGTATTTCAATGTGATGTTATATTTGATCTGGAGCCACTTCTATGTTTATATTTCTGCACTTTATAATACCGACCCGATAAGATACGCGCGGCTTCTATTTTAAAAAAAAAAAAATGGCTCGTATTTTCTTTAAGTTATTTCTCTTTCTCATAAAAGAACCATGATAGTAAGTAATGACTGATATTTGACCTAAGTACTTACTAGTAGTATTGGGAGATGTTAGGTTGTTACATTTTGGTATCAGAGTTTCCTTTTATCTAGCCTATTGGACGACTGTTCTTAAGCATTTCCGCTAGAAATGTCATGAATAAGAGTTTTAGGATTAAGTTATACATGACTTCTGTTTGTTGCACGTGCCATAGTAACTTGCTCACTTTACTAGGAGGATTGAGCCTGATCAACTCAATGTTGCTGTTTTGTGTGTATAGGGACAAATGGCACCGCGACGACACCTAGGACTACGGCAAATGCTGACCAAGACAATGCAACTGCTGCCGCTGTATGCCAAATGGCTATAGCTATGGCACGGTTTGACCGGATGGATCAATGCGAGAATGTCGTACCGGCTCCCCCTGGTTGAGATTCCAGAGCATGTTCGCTTTGGAGAGTTTCGTAGGGCGAGCCCACCCACCTTCAAGGGAACTGTAACCCGAAGCCATGCCGAGGAATGGATCCGAAGCATGGAGAAGATTTTTGGCGTACCGTGCTCTGAGGAGCAAAAAGTGAGGTTCGCCACCTATATGCTCGAGGGTGACGCCAGTTGCTGGTGGACTGGAGCCCAGAGGCTGCTGAAACGGCTAATGGGGCCATCAACTGGGAGGTTTTTAAAGTTCACTTCTATGAGAAGTACTTCCCAGAGTCGTCCAATGCCAAGGAGGTGGAGTTCATGCAATTGTTCCAAGATAATCGAACGGTGGCACAATATACTGCTAAATTCGAGGACCTCATCAAGTTCTCGAGGATGTACCAGGCCAACCCTGACGAGTACTGGAAATGTCTAAAGTATGAAGCGGGGTTGAGAGAGAAGCTCAAGGTAGCAGTCGCTCATCTAGAAATCAGGGATTTCCGACCCTGGTAAACAAATGCCGCATAATTGAGGACGGACACGGGAGTTGAATGCAACAAAGTCCGGACTCCAGCAACAAGAAGCTTGGCACCTCAAGGCCAGCAGTTTAAGAAGAAGGGATCGAGAAGTTTCAACCCCAACAGGAGTCCCAATCCGGGTCCAAACCTCAGGACCTCGAAAGGACTTCAAGCCGAAGAACAACAACAACAACAACAACAACAACAAAAACAAGCCCACAAATAATAAGGGGAAGGCACCACAAGGGATATCTTCCACCCCACATGCTGAGTGTCCTGAAGTGTGGCAGACCCCATGGAAGCTTGCCGTGTCGGGCCGGGTTAGACGTTTACCGATGCGAGAAACCGGGACACTACTCCAAAGATTGTCCCAAGAGGAATCAGCCAACCCCCAACCCCAAGCCGCAACGTCAAGGAAGGGTCTATACCCTCAATGCGGAGAGACGACGCCAAGACCGTTAAAGGTAAGTGTGAAATGAACGGTAAAAACCTAATTGTACTATATGATTCTGCGCAACCCATTCCTTTATATCATACTCTTGTGTAGAGACCCTAGGTTTGAACATGTCTGAACTCCCTTTTAATCTTATTGTCTCTACCCCACTGGAAACCAGTTAGAACTAGCAAATGTTGCTTGGAGTGAGTTTCATCCTAGAAAATAGACCGTTTGTTCTAGATTTCGTATGTTTACCCATGAAAGGACTAGAGATAATTCTGGGCATGGATTGGCTTTGGGCTAACCGTGTCTTGTTAAACCTACGAGAAAACCATCACCTTTCTTCCCATTCCCCCTGAACCTAGGGAAACCATGAGGATATACCTAAATGCTGTAGACCTAAGCTGTGGTAAAGGTGAAAGAGGTTACATTCTTTTGGCCGCTAGTGATGTCGACTTTGAGCAAAGCATCGAGGAGATACCCGTAGTGAGAAACTATCCCAAGTATTTCCAGAATGAAATCCTGGAATTTCCCCCTAAGAGAGAGATTGAATTCAATAGAGTTACTCCCAGGCACCGGACCCATATCCATAGCCCCCTATAGAATGCCCCCTTTGGAATTGGCCGAGTTGAAAACCCAACTGGAGGACCTTTTGGAAAAGAATTTCATTAGGCCGAGCGCATCACCTTGGGGAGCCCGGGTTGTTTGTGAAAAAGAAGGACGGAAGCATGAGGATGTGTGTCGATTATAGGCAGTTGAACAAAGTGACGGTGAAAATAAGTACCCTTTGCCTAGAATTGATGACTTGATGGACCAATTGAGAGGTGCAGGAGTGTTTTCTAAGATTGACTTGAGGTCTGGTTATCATCAGATTAGAGTTAGGGATGAGGATATACCCAGACGGCTTCCGCACTCATATGGACATTTCGAGTTTGCAGTTATGTCTTTTGGTTTGACCAATGCTCCAGCTGTTTTCATGGATTATATGAATAGGATCTTTAGACCCTATTTGGATAAGTTCGTGGTTGTCTTTATAGATGATATACTCATTTATTCAAGGACCCACGAAGAGCATGAGCAACATCTAGTAACAGTATTAGAGGTTTTGAGGGAGAAGAAACTTTATGCCAAGTTGTCTAAATGTGAGTTTTGGTTGGAAGAAGTGAAATTTCTAGGGCATGTAGTGTCTAGGAGGAATTAGTCGATCCTAGTAAGGTGGAAGCAGTGATGAATTGGGAACAACCTAAGACCGTGACTTAGATAAGGAGCTTTTTGGGATTAGCTGGCTATTATCGTAGGTTCATCAAGGGATTTTCCCAGATCGCATTACCTTTAACCAAGCTTACTAGGAAAAACACCCTTTTCGTTTGGACCCAGATTGTGAGAAAAGTTTTCAAGAACTGAAGCATAAGTTGACCTCTACCCCAGTCCTAGTTCTCCCGACCCTAAGGAGCCTTTTGAGGTATACTGTGACGCTTCTGGTAAGGGCTTAGGTTGCGTCTTATGCAAAATAGGCAAGTGGTAGCCTACGCATCGAGGCAACTTAAGCCACATGAAA
The DNA here is from genome assembly GCA_030441495.1 of Dalbergia oliveri. NCBI lineage: Eukaryota > Viridiplantae > Streptophyta > Magnoliopsida > Fabales > Fabaceae > Dalbergia > Dalbergia oliveri. Next base: position 32,485 of record JAMLFY010000113.1, read on the forward strand.
TAAACTACCCCACCCATGACCTAGAATTGGCCGCCGTTGTGTTCGCTCTAAAGATCTGGAGACACCATTTGTACGGGGTAAGGTTCGAGGTGTTCTCCGATCACAAGAGTTTGAAGTATCTTTTTGATCAGAAAGAGCTAAACATGAGGCAAAGGAGGTGGATGGAGTTCTTGAAGGATTATGATTTTGGATTGAACTACCATCCCGGAAAAGCTAATGTTGTAGCCGATGCCCTGAGTAGGAAATCCTTACACTTGTCCCACTTAATGATTAAGGAGGATGAACTGATTGAGGCTTTTAGAGACCTTAACCTAGGAATAACCATAACCCCTATGGGTATGAGAGTTTGCCACCTTAGTGTGTCAAGTGATTTTCAAAGGAGAATCACTCAAGCCCAAAGGGAAGATGATGAGTTTCAAGAGACTCTTGGGGCAGGAAAAGCCCAGAAATGAAGGGTTTCAGCCAAGGAAAAGATGGTATGTGGAGGTTTGAAGGACGTATATGCATACCTGCCGCGGTGACCTCCGGAAGAGATTCTCGAGGAGGCCCACAAAAGCAATTTTTCAATTCATCCTGGTGCCACCAAGATGTACCAAGATTTGAAAAAGATGTTCTGGTGGCCCTTGAAAAAGGATGTCTGCAAATGGGTTAATAGGTGCCTAGTGTGCCAGAAGGTGAAGATAGAGCACCAAAAACCCTCTGAATGTTGCAACCCCTATCTATTCCCGAATGGAAGTGGGATAGCATCTCGATGGATTTTGTGACTGGACTACCGAGGACCCAAGCGAATCATGACGCTATATGGGTAATAGTGGATAGATTGACGAAGTCAGCTCACTTTTTACCTATTAAAGTGACATATTCCTTGGATAGGTTAGCACAATTGTATATCCAAGAGATTGTGAGGCTACATGGAGTGCCGTCAACAGGAATCTCGGTTCGGGATCCGCGGTTTACGTCACGGTTTTGGGGAGCCTTTCAGAAGGCGTTTGGTTCAAAGCTGTTTGAGACGGCTTACCACCCACAAACAGATGGCCAATCCGAGAGAACAATCCAAACTTTGGAGGATATGCTTAGGCGTGCGTTCTAGACCAAGGGAGTTGGGACAAATACCTACCATTATCGAATTTGCGTATAACAATAGTTATCACGCGAGTATTGGTATGGCACCGTATTAGGCCCTTTATGGATGAAAATGTCAGTCACCCTATGTTGGTACGAACCTGGAGAGCAAAGTCTAATTGGACCAGACTTAGTGAGGGAAACGACGGAACAAATTAAAAGGATAAGGGATAGGATTCTACCTCAAAGCCGAGAAAAGCTATGCGGATAAGCGGCGTAGCCGATTGAGTTCCAAGTAGGAGAACATGTTTTCTCAAGATAACCCCAACCACAGTATAGGTCGAGCTATGAAGGTGAAAAAGCTAAGCCCTAGGTTCCTTGGCCCATTTGAAATTCTCAGGAGAGTAGGGTCTGGAGCATACCGCATAGCCCTACCCCCGAATCTATCCAATCTCCACGATGTTTTCCATGTCTCCCAGTTACGAAATATCAATCTGACCCAAGTCATGTACTAGAGCCGGAACATGTACAATTAAGGGATGACCTGACATTTAACCTGCCTCCTACGAGAATTGTGGACCGAGGAGTCAAGCAACTAAGAAACAAAGCAGTACCTTTGGTCAAGTCGCGTGGGACGCTGAAAGCCGAAGAATTCACATGGGAATTGGAGGCCAACATGCTAGCACAATATCCCGGATTATTCTCAGGTAATGAATTTCGAGGACGAAATTCTTTTTAAGGAGGGGAGTAATGTAACGTCCCGATTTTCGCTAAACTTTCAAAATGACCAAAATGCCCCTGAGGTCGCTTTCACCCGAAACACGGGGACGGCCTTTGGGCCATCCCCATAGGGTTCATATGTTATATGAAGGGATTGTTTGAGTGCGAATGCCTAACGGAAAACCTCATTTATGAGATCTCTGCTAAACGACCAAATAATCCGGAAAAGAATTAAGGCAGTTTTAAGTTTCGTTTTGACCCGGACTTCGTCCCGAGGTTTAAAACAATGATTTTAAGGCATGAACTATGTTTACTTAAGTCCGGAGGTCCCGGGCAAGTTTTGGTAAAATTACGATTTTGCCCTTGCATATCGCATTTTTAGCTTAATGAGCTGTCAACTCTAAAACCTAAGCAATATTAGGCTCTAATTAAAGGTTAATTAATTTCCATAATTAACCTAGGGCCAAAACCATCATTTGAAATTAATTGGAACCTAAAATTGCTTGGGAAAATTCAAACTTCATTCTAGTCTCTTTCTTTAAAGAAAAAGAATCTGTGATAGTGTTGAATAGTGTTTCCACTATTCACGTCATCTTCTTTCAAGGAGAAGTTGTCACACTCACATCACTAGTCTTGGAGGCTTTGACTCCATTAAACCTTCTCAACCACCTCTAACCTAGGGGTCTATAGTTTTAATTAACCAAATAGTGTACCTAGAGTACCTACTTGACAACCATCAATCCTAAGCCTAATCTATGTCACACCAAAGCACACTTCTAGACCATGATTTGAGGAGATATTTCTCCTTCCCAAGGCTGCCAAAGTGGCGCCACCCTCCCCCTAGAAATCACATAAAATTAGTCTAAGTGGTCAAGCTATCTTATGACACATGTCTTGAACACTTTCAATCAATGTTCAACTTCCAAGAAAAATGTCTTTCAAGATTCAAAGAATAATTTATATGGTCAATCAAGGTTTTCAATTCACTTCTAAAATAAAAAGAAATATGTCTTTCAAATTCAAAAAGAATGATTTGTTTTTGTGGTCATTCAAGCTTTCTATCAAACTTTTTCAAGACAACATGTCTTACAACACCTTACCTATGCTTTGGGAATTTAAGTCTAGAAAATTTTCTCCTCTTTTGGGCATAGGGTGCACGGTTCCCTTAGCCTTGGCAGCCCAAAATTTTGTAATTTTATACATTTAAAAAGGTTTGAAAATAAGCTACAATTCTAGCCATGCTCTAGGACATGCATAGCTAGACTTTTCACCATGCTTTGAATGACTAACACCATGCTTTGAACAAAGACATTTCTTTTCCCCAAAAAGGCCACCATTATTTAATTCATTTTACTTCTCTATAAATAGGTAGCTTAGGGAACTTGAAGCACCTTTGTTCATTTCACTAAAGCTTAGAGTTTAGAGCACTTTGGTCTTCTTTCCTCTCAAGTTTAAGAGTCCATCTTCTTCACTTCCTCTCAATCTCAAACTCTAGGTAGGGAGCTTTTCAAGAATGCTTTCTTTTATCTTAATGCTCAATGTTTGATCTTGCTTGAAAGTTGTGTTGTAGTGAGTTTCTCTCACAAGTTCATTTCGGTTTTCTCCTTTTTCTTTCCCTTTCATTTTCGGCCTTAGGGCCAAGATAAGGAGGGCTTGATGATGAGAGTTGTATGTTGATGTTTGTCACATGAACAACCTCTAAAGCTTGAGCTTTCTTAAGATAAGTTTATTATTTCCAAGTTTTTCTCAAGACATAGTTATGTTTCTCTTGAACCTTTGAAAACCCCATTTCTTTTTCTTAGTTTTCGGCCATGAAGGCCTTTGGGACTTGGAAAAATGGTAGCTTGATGATGAGGGCTTCATGTTGATGTAGGTCACATGAACAAAACTCTAGAGCCTAAACTTGGTTTCTAGGCCAAGTGTGTTTTCGGTTTCTTTCCTTTATGTTGGTCATGAGTTTTGTTTTGTTAAGAAATGTAGAGCATTGTGAAAATACTCAATGATGAGGGCTTGAGATGTTGGTGTTTGAATCACCAAGATCTTAGTCCCTAGAGTTCAAAAAGAATATATATGGTTGCTTCCTCATGATGAGGTTTCGGCCACCTTATGGTTCTTGGTGGAGGTATTGGCTCTTTGTACATAACTTAGCAACACTAGTGTTTTCTTTTCTTGTGAGGATGAGTTATGGGATGAAACTTTGTTTCCTTTAAAGTCTTGCAAGAGCTCTAAACAAGACATAAAAGAAGTTGCATCCATGTTTATTTTTATGCTTTGCATAGCATGTTTAATTTCAAGCCATCACTAAGCAACTTAAGGATTAAAATGAGAATGTGCATCATCACTTAATTAATCTCAAAGCCTACCTATTTCAACCTTAAAGTTGATTGTTGATTTGGAGTGAAAACTTCAAGAGGCCTAGAGCACTAAAATAAAGAATAGAACCTTGCACCTCATGTTTATCTTTTGCCTAGCACGTTTATGTTTCAAGCTTTGCATCTCATTTTATATTTCAAGTCATCACTAAGTGCTAAGAATAAGAATGGAGATGCATTTCATATTTACTTTGTGTTATCACTTTACTTTCAAAAAGGCTATAAAATGAAACGCATAGCACGTTTATTTTAATGTCGTCACTTAAAATTTTAGAGCTCAAAGACTTGCCCCTTTCATTCTAAGAAAAGAATTAAATCAAGGAGGTACTTCCTTGAATATCATTCGGCCATGTGGTGTAAATGGCTCTAGGATGAGTTTCATTTAACTACAAGGGCCTATAATGCATGACTTAGAATTTTTCTAAGCTTAGATGCACCCAACTAAGGTTTTAAACAAGTTTTCAAGTTTTGCATCTTGATCAAGGGTAAGATTAAATGGCTACTGCCCTTGGCGTTTTATGTTGAGTTTTGGCAAAATAAACTTTGACCTTATGGAGTTCTGAAGTCCTAAAAAGGTTCTAAGAGAAACTAGCAAGTTATATGTTGAAAGTAAGGTTTTTCTCATGATTTTATGCCTTAAGGGTTTCGGTTCTGCCTTAACAGTTCCAGCACCTTAAATTCTATTTTGGGTGGTCTAAATATGTTGATTTACCTTGCTAAGTATGTGATATTTGTTCTAGACTTTTAAAAGCATCATTAGTGACTTTGTTTGCCTAATATGTGAATTCTAGAACTACTAAAGAATGGCAAAGTTAGTTTCTGCCCAGCCTTGATAAAATAGTTAGAATCACATTATAATATGCCTAGATGTGCGGAGTGACTCATTGGCTTAGGTATTAATTACTGCACCATAGACAAAGTCGGAAGCGAGAAAGGGCTTAAAACGCATTTTTCTAGAACACATAATTCATCAAACGTGAACAACTACATAAGCTGTCCAACCATAATTAAATAGGAATTAGAACTTAATGGATTATGGTAATGAGGTTAATCAATCCCATTAGCATGCAAGAAAACAATGGGATAGTTTGAGGTTACCCGAATGAGAGATTTCTGCCTTAAGGGATGATTATGTGTCTCGCATTTAATGATGAATTGATGTGTTATCTCATGACATATATGGTGCCATGTAACTATTATCCTTAAATAATAGTTTTGTACCCTTACGTTATTGCTTCTTTAAAAGACCTTAGAGATGCCGAAGTAGTAATTTTTGTGTTACGCATTAATTATGCGGCATTTCACAGTAACATGTTAAACTTAGGGTGACTTAAGATATGAGAATGTAATCCTTTGAAACCACCAAACGAAGGGTGGGGACGATGTGATTCTAGCCCCCTAAACCCGTACTTAAGGTCGGGAAGTTGACTTATCCCAAGGGATGAAGTCTAGATGCTAGTGACGACTAGTGTGGTATGAGCTCATAACCTAGAGATTTCTCAAAAGGGAGAAAGATTAGGGCGGCCCAGTTAAGTAAAGGTTCTTATGTCACCTAAGTAACCAAGTTATATGATTTATGTTCCATGTAACGAAGTTATATGATTTATGTTCCATGTAACAAAGTTATATGCTTTATGTTCCATGTACCCAGTTATATGCTTTATGTCCTATGTACCCAGTGCATGATTTACGTTCTATAATTCAAGTATATAGCTTATGTAACACAAGTGCCATGTTAAAAAGAATGGATTCTCGGAAATTGAGATTTTAGAAAACTCATAATTGAACCAATATATGTCCATGGTTTTATAAATAAACCGAGAACCCTGGAGACGTAGATGATGACACATAGAATAGGAGGAAAACCCTACGAGTTTCTTTAGCAAGAAAACTCACTCCCTCTATCTCTCTTTCCATTACGTCTTCAGATTCGAGATGGCGACCTTCGTCCTATTCATTGACACGCCGACATGGGAGATCCACCATGACCCAGAGCTTGGGTCATTTCATTTTGAGGGCTCTTGCACCGTTCGTGTGTTCGCATTTCTTGGACGACCCTTCTCATCCAGGATAGCTACCCTTTACCCGACGTCTCCTTATGATGATGCGATGATTTTTGAGCACGCCCGTACGCCTGATGAGAGGATTCTACGGACTCACTCTGCCCTGGAAGGGTACCAGAGTACGTGCCCTCACTCAGGACTCTGAGGAGGATCCCTCAGGACTCTGCCCCCACTCCACCGCATATGCCCATGGGTAGTGAGGAGACGGTGACTCAGCCTCGAGAGCCCCGGACCTGGTCCACGGCCTCGACGTAGGGGAAATGTCCAGCCTTCCACCATGCCCGCTCCAGCCGAGCTTCATCATGGAGGACCTGCGAGTGCCTACTCCAGACGCACTTCGTCCATGGATTGGTTACGTCCCGCCTTACCCATGGCATTAGCTTTAGGATAGAGGGTAGTCCTTAGTGCACGCACTACATGTAGAACGGATAAACCTTCTTTTGTATTGAGGTTATCCACTTTAGATGTTCTTGGGAGGGGATGTTCCTTTTATGATTTCTGTTCTGTGGTTTCTATTTACATGTATTTCCGGTTTCAGTTGTATTTGCATCATCTCATGTACTTGAAGAGTCCTACCATAGGGTAGGCATATTATTATGTATGAAGTATTTCAATGTGATGTTATATTTGATCTGGAGCCACTTCTATGTTTATATTTCTGCACTTTATAATACCGACCCGATAAGATACGCGCGGCTTCTATTTTAAAAAAAAAAAATGGCTCGTATTTTCTTTAAGTTATTTCTCTTTCTCATAAAAGAACCATGATAGTAAGTAATGACTGATATTTGACCTAAGTACTTACTAGTAGTATTGGGAGAGATGTTAGGTTGTTACATTGGGCCACCAAAACATCCTTTTAAGGTTTGCATACATTTTACTAGTTCCAGGGTGTATGGTGATTCCTCTATGAGCCTCCTTTAAGATCTCATTCCTAAGATTACCACTTGCAGGTACAGAGACCCTGCCCTTATACCTCCATATTCCTCTTGAGTAAATTTTGGTAACTTCCTGGTTTGAACTGATTTTAAAATCTCTTGAAGCTCTTGATCGGGTTGTGCAGCCAAAATTCGTTCTGAACTTGCTTGTTACTCGTATCTAACCTAACCTCACACCATTTGGGTTCATACGACCAACACTAAGCCTCTTAAAGCTCTCCACTAGCTCGTTTCTATTCATCAGGCATGCTACACCCATGGATTTCCTTTATGGCACTGCCACAACATTTGCTTTGCCTATGGTAGTTTAGACTGAACTCATAATCCTTAAGGAACTTCATTCACCTTCTTTGTCTCATATTCAACTATTTTTGATCAAAAAGGTACTTTGAACTTTTATGATCAGAGAAGACATTGAATTGTACACCATACAGATGGTGTCCGCTAGGATCTTCAAAACCACAGCTGCAAGTTCAAGGTCATGTGTTGGGTAGTTTACTTCATGGGTTTCATGTAACATCCTCCAAGTACAACCTCATCCTTAAGTCATGACATCATACTTGAAAGTTGTTACTTCTGAATTAGCGACCTTTCTTAAATATCTATAGCAAATCGATTGCTTAGTGAAATCACGAAGCATAATTATATTAAAATGTATAACGAAGAACCAAAACATTTATTTAAATACATAATTAAGTACAAAAGGAAGCTCTTCTAAGAGCTTTAATACAATACGTTCATTGTTTCATTTACATACATACAACTCCAACTAAGCATAGTAAAACATCAACTAATAAGTATCAATTCGGATTTTTCAAGTTGCAGCTTCATTGTTCTGGATCAACCTGGAGGTGACACGGAAACACAAAAACATAGGGTGAGAATTACACAATTCTCAGGAGGGCAACTCCCAGTTACACCATCATAATGTCATCGTCATTGCCCCAGCCACTTCGGTTTATTACGAAAATGTGAGCATGCAACATATATCAAAGGTTCATTTTAACATTTCAAAAACCATTCTTCCGAGTGGGTTTCTTTTAACATTTCATCACTTAATATCTCATAATGTTCCAACAATTACTAAATTACACAAGGCAGCAATTCAGACTAACATGAGTATGCCTATGATAACCACAGTGAAATTATCCCTAAGTGACATGTATTCACTTATGGCCATGAAGTCAAATCAGTGCATTTCTTTTCATTGACATAGGAAGACTTAGTTATACCCAACGGGTATTTGCCGTACAATTCCACAATAGATAATTTATACCAAATGGTATTTATGGTCGATCACACCACACAAGGGAAATAGACCGCTACAGGTTTAGCCATTTCTATACGTGATCATTGAACTTCATTTTTTTTCCATTTCCGAATCACACATAGTTCTATTCTCTCGACGTCGTATCGACTATAAATTTGGGGAGTTCCTCTTTTCTATTTCCTTCCCCCATTCAACCTAAGTCTTGTTTTTGTTTTGTCCATATGTCAGAACATGCATGAGTAAACTTTGTACATTCTCTTTCTTTTCCAAATGCATGCATAAAGCACATAAAGGCAATTCATTCACAATGAAATCTCAATCATGCCTCATAAACCACTCTTTACTTCCTCTAGCATGCATTTATATGTCACAAGTTACATGGCCAAGTAGGTAACATCAAGTATTCATGTCATACTAGAATCCAAAATGCCATTACTTCATCAATTCAAAGCATTGTTACATTTCCAGCATAATGGCAGATTTTACACCATTGTAATACGAATTTATTTGCTCATCAAACAAGCAATTCAGAAGCTATAAAAATTCTCAAGGACACTTCATGTGTCCGCAAGGTCCCTAAAAATTTCAACACAAACAAGAGCTTTCTAAATCCTTCTAAATTGTACAAATTTAGTGGTCAGGGGCCATCAATTCACAACTCAGACCAGAGTTCTCATAATTTTTAATCCTAGCAAATGATTGAATCAATGCATAAAATTTACAGTGATACCTCAATATGTTTTTAATCTGTGTAAAAATTTCAAGGGCTAGTTCAATCATTTACTATGGTAACAAAATTGGACAACTTTATTACTTCAGTTTCAACCATCAACAGCATCAGTCTCATTTCGGTTTCTGATTTTTTTTGAGGTAGTAAACCTTAAAATTACACCCAAGAAAATTAATATAGTTAGCTTAAGATGTTAACTCCGATATATAATTTTTATAGCTCATGAAAACACATACAAATATACCAGAAAATTCGTGCACCACTGCTGCCTTAAGGAAAACCAAAATCCAGCAGCCTAGTCCAAATTTCTTTTGATAAAAACCATTTTCTAACACCATCCAAACACACCACCAAAATTAATACATCAATATCAACATAATATCACTCAATAAAACTAGAAATTTTGGACCTAGCTCAAGCCAAAACAGATCAGGAAAATTTGACAAAGAAAGACAACAGAATCCTACTTGAGTGTCTTAATGGCTCCTTGGCCCCAAGATGCTTTAAGATTATCTTCTCTTGCTCCCCAAATCAACCCAAAATTCTCCTTAACTCAGTGAGGGTGAAGTATCAAGGTATGTTTTGGTGAGGGATAGAGATTTTAATCGGTTAGTTTTGTAGGGTTTAAGGTGTAGAACAAGTTTTGTAAAGGAATTTTGGAGTTTTAGCAACTCTAGCTTAGGGTTTTTGCGATTAGAATTCAAAATGAAGCTCAAGAGGATGAAAATGGTGGCTGGTTTGTCTCCTTGAAGGCTGCATGAAATTGTGAAAAAGAAAGGAAGAAATTGTGATCTTAAGTCATTTATTATAACATGTGTTGGAATTGTTTCTACCACAAAAATTGTTTCCTTAAGATAAATAGATAAAATTTTGTAAGATTCCTATTGGCTAATCATAAAGGTGAAAAGGTGTGGCACATCTCAAGCCACACACTTGTCTTCCTTAGGTGGCAAACTTGCACTGAAGTTTCATTTTCTGTAAGAACGCACACGAAATCTCACGAACGGTAAACAATACCGATTGAACCAATATTACCCGAAATTAAATTCAGGTATAAAATCCTTATTCCTAACTATTTCTAACCTTAACCCTCTCTTCTCAATCCGGGCATTTCCTAGTCCTAATCTAGCTTTCGCTATTTGCCGGGCCTCAAGGTTACTATTCACTAACTCGAAATTTTTTTTTTGATATATCCGTAGGCCACCCTCATCATTGCTAAACGTTATATTTTTAAAATTACGACTAACAAAGCTCAAATTAATTTTTAAATAATTTTTAGGGTGTTACATTTCAACTTGCGAGAGGCATAGGCAACCACGTTTCGCTTCTGCATCAACACACATCCCAAGCCTTTACTAGAAGCATCACGATAGACCTCAAAGGGTTCATGAGGGTCAGGAGGACTAATTATGGTGCCATAGTGAACTTTGTTTCAACTCCTGAAACTAGTTTCACTCTTGGATTCACTTAAAGTGAGCATTCTTTTGGGTTAACTTAGTCAAAGGTAGTCTATTCTAGAAAAACCCATGATAAATCGATAGTATCCAGCTAACCCTAGGAAACTTCGAATCTTAGTCATCGTGGTTAGTCATCCCCAAAGGAGTACTGATTCTACTTTGCTGGTATCTACGGAAATTCCTCCTCGTGAGACCACATGGCCTAGAAATTTAATCTTTTCCATCTAGAATTCACATTTTGACAATTTGGCATACAACTTCCTCTCCCTTAGGATTTGTAACACAACCCTAAGATGTTGCATGTTCTTTTTTGGTTCTTGAATAGATAAGTATATCATCTATAAAGACGACTACAAATTTATCCAAGTAGGCGGAAGATTCGGTTCATATAATCCTTGAATACCATCTGAGCATTTGTTAACCCAAAAGACATCACCCCAATTTGGACCTGAAAGCAGTTTTGGGGATATCCTCATGCCGAACTCGAATTTGATGATAGCTTGATCTAAGGTCAATCTTTAAGAACATATTGCCCCGCATAACTGGTCCATAAGATTGTCAATTCTTGGCAAAGGGTACTTTGTTCAATTGCCTATAGTCCATGCAAAGCCTCATGCCCCCATCCTTTTTCTTTACCAGGAAGAACAGGGGCCCCATGGAGAGGCACTTGGTCTAATGAAATGTTTCCCTAATAGTTCTTCTATCTGTGACTTTAATTCCTTCAACTCCAAGGGTGACATCCTATAAGGAGCAATTGGGATAGGACATGTCCTTAGACCAATTCAATGGATAATTCAATCTCCCTCTTAGGTGGTAACTCTGGAATATCATTTGCGAACATATCTGTATACTCCTTCACCATTGGAATCGTATTCAGTCATGGTTACTTTTAGTTTCACTAGTCGAGGAGAACATATTCCTAACGTTCACCTTACTAGGGTTATGTGTCACTAGGTCTAAGTAAAAGGAAAGAGGAGCCACAGGAATAGAGGGCGGTGAAGGGAGGAACACAATCGTTCTAGTTGGACAATGTAGAAGAACATAATTGGGTACCACCAATCCATACCTAAAATGACTTCTAAACAGATAAAGGGAGACAAAATAAATTGGCAGGAAATTCTCTAGTATTTATAAGAAGAGGAAGGTTCAAGCATGCATAACAAGTCCTAATAGGACCAGGAGGAGGAGTGTATACAAGAAGATCATAGGGTAACTCAAGAAGATAGATCCTAACCTTTGTACACAATCATGAGATATGAAAGAATGAGTGGCACCTGAATCATACAGTACATCTAGGATATTACCATTTATTTCACATTACCTTACCTAGACGGGAAATAATTGAGAAGCTTCCTTGGCACTCATAGTAAAAATACGCCCTTGCGTTGTGGCCTAGGGGTGGGCTGCCGACCTTTCTTATTAGGGCATTCAAATCTTGTGTCCCTTTCCCACAATCGAAGCAAACAATTTGTGTTGTCCAGCAAGGCCTATCCCGTGATATTTTCCACATTTAGGGCACTCTCGTCTTAACTTTAGTTTGGGGATTGAAGTTTCTTCCCTCTGTTGTTGTGGTTGTTAGGTGGAAATCTTCCCTAGACGGTTTACAGGCTTTACCGGGACCTGGGTGCTAATCCCCTTCTAGCATTGCTTTGTGCACTTGAGGCTTGCAAGCTTCTTATTCAACTCTTCAGGACGCGACACTTATTCACCAAAGTAGGATAGTCTCGATCTCCAGGAGGCTTATAGTTGCTTTTATGTCTTCATGTAGACCCCTTCATATTTCATGCATTTCCAAGCCTCATCGGTCACGTTGGTAAATCATAGAAAATTTGCAGAAGTCTTCAAATTTGGCAATATACTCTACCACAGCCATAGGTCCTTGTTTAAGAGCCATGAATTCTAACTCCTTTGCATTTCTCAGAAGCAGGGAAATATTTATGGTAGAAAGCCTCTTTGAAGATATCCCAGGTGACTTTAGTTTGAGAAGCTTCAAATAATCCCCTGTGCTAACCCACCAAAATTTCGCATCTGCCTCCAGCATGTAGGTGGAAAAAGCCACCTTTTGAATCTCTGAGGGAGAACTGAGAAATCTTTTCCATCGCCTTATCCATTCTTCCGCTTTACAAGGATTAAAATCTCCTCAAAAGGCTGGGGTTTGCCTTTCTAAATTCAGCAAATTTCTATATTCTCCATCTACTTCATTTCCTCTCTGGGTTTGAATCGGGTTTTGCTCTTCATTACGGTTCAGTTTTTCATCATTCGGTTAGCAACTAAGCTTGCTCCATCATTGTCACAGCCATCTCACGAAGGTGTTGATCATTTCGGCATTATTCCCGTTCTCCACTCCTAGTTTGCCGATTTGAAGTCATTGATTCCTATCACACCAAACAAAATATTGAGTTGATCAGACTCACCAAGCCAAGTGTGGCATAACCCACAACATTTCTAACCATGTCATACACACACATATATACATATATGCATCATAATGCATGAAAAATATTATGGAAACATAGTCGGTCCAATCCTCAGGCTGATAGGATAGTCGGCTCTGATACCATAATGTAACACCCTCTTAATTACCATATTTTACTCGAGTGATAATAGAGTAATTAGCAGAGTATTACTTGCATTCATAATTTAAACTAAGCGAAACACAGCAAATAAAGCAATTTAGACATACAAGTAGCAAAAGGCTTATTCACATATATGGACATAGTCTTGAGTATATAATATGTACATCAGGCTATAAACTGACAGTCAGCTCCTAAGAAAGTCAAGGACTCAATATCAAAAGGACTCGCTATCATCTAAGAACCTAACCTGCTCAATATTCGGTCCAATAAAATCACATATAAATACAAATGGACCGAATATCTAATAATATGTCAGTGACAGGCTGGGAAAGTCCTAATATTACACTACTACTAAATACAAGCCAAGGTCCCTAAAGCCTCACATCCTCCTAGAAGAAGCCGTTGGCCATCGGTATGATAGCCTCGCCTCCCTAAGGTGTCAGGACCCCGGTTGGGTCCAAGTCTGAGGATGATGATGAAGAGGTGGGCACGCCCGGAGGGCGCACAGGTGGAGCGACTTAACATCGAACACCTCCTGGGTGTGCCATATGAAGGGCACACCGTCATAAGGAGAAGAGGGGTTGAACTCGCAGGAAAGACGGAAATGCACTGAAGGAGCGGTCAAAAGTACGTACACACGAAACCTAATGACCTACAACATACAAGGAGTCCAGTGCTTGGGTCATAATGCCACACCCACTGTGGCGAGTCAAGGAAGAACACTATGGACAACATCTGTGAATTTAGTAATACAAGTACCCTGAACTATAGGGGTGAGAATATTATAAAATTTTTAGTAAGGTAATTAGAGATGGATAGAAATCAACTATAAATGCATTCACATAAGAATATTTATGCAAAGATTATAAGCATTACAACTAAAGTAGGTACTATTATGTGCAATCAAGATATAACCACAGTGATAAATTATGCGTTGCTATTTGGAACCATGGAATCCTATTCTGTGCATTTTTCTTTTCATTAACATAGGAAAGGCTTAATATCACATCACAGGGTACCTATCTTAGATAATACCATAAAGGATAATAGACTGCTAGGACATGATGCTCATTCCTACTCGTGATCATCTGACTTCATTTTTTTTCATTTCCAAATCCCACAGTTTATCCTAGCCGATGCTCTCTGACTCATAAAGTTTCTATGGAAGTCCTTATTATTGTCTTCCCCTCCAACCCATATAAGCCTTGTCTCTGCTTTTCCCCATATGTTAAAACATGCACAAGTGAAACTTATACATTCTCTTTTCTCATATAAGTGCATCATGCAATTTCTCTTTCCAAGGCATGCTCACCATACATATAGGCATTCAATTACATTGGAGTCACATTCATGCTTCATGAAAAATCTTTAAAACAATTAGTATGCATTCATATACTAGATACTTGAACTACATACTACTTTATCATTAATTTAAGGCATTTTTACCATTTCAGCACATGGGTAGATTTATTATTTCAGTACCAATATTTAATGTCCTTATCAAATGGTTGATTCAAGGGCCACAAAAATTCTCCATGACACTTCAATGTGTCTAAGAGGTCTTATGAAAATTTCAACCCAAACGAAGCTCTCAAACTCCATCAGGAAATTGTACAAATTTAGTAGACAGAGGCCACCAATTGGTACAAAGACCAGGAGTTTTACAATTTTTAACCCTACAAAATGATGGATCTAACTCACAATAAAATTTACAGGGATACTTCAATATGTTATTAACTTCGGGTAAAAATTTCAAAGGTTCATTCAATCATTTGTTATAGTAATAAAATCGATATCCTGTAGTGCCTTAGTTTCAACATTTTAGGCATCATCTATACAATTTCGTGTTACTGATTTTTTGAAGCACTTTAACCCAAAATTAGAACCCAAGAAAATTCATGGGACTATTCCAGGATGTTAACTTGAACATATAATTTTTTCAGCTCATGAAAAAGACTACAACATGCCCAGAAAATTCGTGATCATACACGAAGAAACTTGAAAATCCAGCAAGTATCACTCAAATCTTTTTGAATAAAGTGATTTTTATCATCATCCACACCTACTACCAAAACTAACACATCAATATCAATATAATATCCATCAATACAACCAAAACTTTTGGACCTAGATCAAGCCAAAACAGATCAGAAAAATTTGACAAGAAAAGGCAACAAAAACCTTACTTGTAGTAACCTAGTGGATTCTTGGCTCTAAGATGATCCAAGCTTAATTCCTTCTACTCCAAAGCTCCAAAACTAACCCCAAACCCTTCCTAGATCAGTGAAGTGTGAGAGAGTAAGGTAAGGATTGATGAGTGATTGAGATTTTGTTCAGTTAGATTTGTAGGGATTGAGGTGTAGAACAAGTTTAGTGAAGGAGTTTTGGAGCTTCACTAACACCAAGCTAGTGTTTATGGCTTTGGAATGGAAACTTAAGCTCTTGAAAATGGAGGTGTGGCTGCTGGTCTTCTCTTGTAGCTGGCCGAACTTTGATGGCTTCAAGGGTAAGTTTTGGTGTGATATTTATCTTATAGTAATACTAGATATTATATAATATAAAGTCCTAATTATTAAAGATAGAAAATAGAATGAATAGCTAGGATTTAATCTTGGATTTCAAGATTAAATCTTGGCCTTCCACATGTCTCAAGTGGATAAACATTATCCATTTGTGATGATTAAAACATCTTTCGGTATTAGAATTCGCATATTGAAATCTCACAACAGGTAACGCTACCGATTAACCAATATTACCTGAAATTAATTCTAAGTATAAAATTTTTATCCCCACCTATTTCTAACCTTATTCTCATGTTTTCCTAATTTCGGGCACCTCGGGTTCCGCATATCAAGGTTTTGGCTGTCCCAGTCTGGCCTATCTGGGCCCACAAAATACTATTCACTTTTTTTTTTTTGCTTGATCATAGAGTCGTTCTCATCACTACTACGTCTAGAAACTTAATATTCCTATTAACAAACCCTCAATTAATTTCTAAAGAAAACTAAGGTGTTATAGGTAGCGCCTCTACGTGTATGCTTAGCTTTCTCATTGGTTGCATGACAGAAGTCTCTCCATCACTATCACCTCCCACCTCCATAGGATAGATGGGAAGAACTACTGAAGAGTGACGGGAGGGTGAATCCTCTAATGGGTCCAACCATAACCTAGTAGAACAAGGTGGTGACCGAGGTACGTAATTAGGAAAACTCGAAAGACGATTAGGAGAGTGAGCATGTGGAAGCTGCCAGTATTCAGACGTACGCTCGAAGGCAAGACCATCCAAGAATGGGGCAGGGGAGAACCAATTGCTAGAAATGGGGTGCACGAAGGGACAATCCATAAAAATGTACAAATGAACTGCATAATGACCTACAAAATGATATGACCGGTTGACCAAGTCGAAGCGTATTTCCCACGCAGGGCACTGACATAGATCACGAACGCCCATCTACCTCTAAAGATGAGATGGAAAGAAAAGAAGAGGGAATGAGAAACTTATAAAAGAATCTCAGGAGGGCTTTTGCCTCCTAATATGTGTGCCATCATCATCGTCCTCAGGAACCTCGGATTCTTTATGAAAATGTGGGCATATATAAGGTTTTTCTTTTTCATTAAGTTCCAAATACCATTAGCCGAGGTTCGTACCTTTTAGCATGAATTTTAATGTTATGGATGCATCACACTATATCATGAATGCATGTCAATGCCATATGCCAGTTATCATAGAAATCACAACCAATGTACATGACATAAAGAACATAATTCTTTCTAACATGATTTCTCCTCATTACTCTTTTAGGTGACTTAAATTTCTTATTCTCTTTCCTTGGGTCGCCCTATATCTTCTCTTCTCTGAGAGTTCTAGGTTATGAGCTCATATCTAACTAGTCATCACTAGTTTATACTTATCCTCTAGATAAGCTAAATTTCCGACTCCTAGAGTCCAGGATAGGGGGCATAGGATTATCTTTCATAATCATTAATTCCTAGAGTCTAAAGGGTCCTTATTGGATCATCTGACCATTAATTTATGGAGTCTAGGATCATTTCCATGTGTCTTTTGTCACCTTAAGTCTTAGTATGTTAATTAGAGATGCAAACATGAGCACTTAATTACATCATCAGAACTTATCAATTAACATTTCATGCTCATAAATTTCATAAATTTTTCTAAGTTTACGAATTTGATGAAATTCCAACATAACAACTGGGTAGAATTTCCCAAATTCGTTTTATGCCATAAAACACATCAACTATACATCTCAAATATCTCAATCATAATTGTGATTCATCATAAAATAATTCACATAAACATGCCATCATCAACATCTTGTTGAAAGGTAAACATGCTTCCACCCAGGATGCCCAATCAAGGACCGAACACAGCTAATACATATGTTATGCTCAACAAGATATACATAAACTAAAGATCATCACAGATACCATTCACACTTTTCATCCTCAATTTGTCGTAATTACTCATTAGCCCTTAAACGGGTCAAAACTACAAATCAGTTTAATCTAACACTTGTAATTATTCTTTTATGTATCAAAGAGACCAGTGGCTATTACAATAATTTTCACTAACTTTTAACCACATAAATAGTACCAAACAACATTGAGCAATATTAGAAAATTAAATCTTAAGCGTTCTAGAAATTGCGTTGTTGACCCTTTCTAATTACGACTATTCTTAAGATGCTAAAAATAATTATTACACCAATTATTAGCAATTCTTACACAATTAGACAATCCCAAACAACATCATGCATAATCAAATAATCCCAGTTCAGTAGCCAAAATTCACATTTCTAGAAGCTTTCAAAAATTATGATTTTACATATTTCTAGTTACTAGTTTTGCCTAATGTGCCAAGAATTATTTTTACAACAATTAATAGTGTTTTTTACACCTCCAAGTCATTCCAAACAGCATGTTATAAAATTTATAAGAACAAATCAGTAACCACGTTTTAATTTCTAAGAGCTTGTAAAATTGCATCATAAACTATTTCTAATTACTAGTTTTTCTTAAAATTATTTCAAGACATTGAAAACACATGAAACCTTTTTATTCCCTTTGAAAACATACATAATACCCTCAAAACAGTGGCAACACTAAAGTTTTTATCAATGAGATTTCATACATATCAATCACATTTTACAACTTTTTAGAGTTTCTAATGCTTGCAAAATTCCAAGATACACTTTTGAGCCTTAACATAAAATAAAACTCACTCTAGGCCCATCATCATCACGAGGCCAAAATCATAAGTTGAAAGTATGTTCATGGTCAAAATTTTCATTTAAGATAAAATGAGCAAGTATTGAGCTTTAGAGATTTAGGTGATAACTAAAATCATAAACATGCCATGCAATCTTATTTTTAATCTTGGTTATTATAAGGTGATAACTTGGAAATATAAATATGATATGCAAGGTTTGAAATATATACATGATATGCAATTCCATTTTCTTATCTTTAAGATTTAAGGTGAGGACTTAAAATTTAAACATGATGTACAAGACTTGAAAATTTAAACATGATATGAAGTCCATATTATTATCTTCAAGAATTAAGGTGATTACTTGAAATATAAACATGATTATGCAAGGGTTGAAGTTTAAACATGATATGTGTCAATTACCCTTAGGGAGCCTTGACGAGAATGACAACGGATTTTTTTATAAAATGGGAGTTCGACCAATTTTAATTTTGGAAAAATTGGAAAACATTTAAATTTATAAATTGGTCTTTTTTAAAAGAGATTTAAGGTTGAGTTCTCTGATTATGATTAGGGAATGGTGAAAACTTAATCCACTTGCACCTAATACATCCGTATAATACGGTTACCTAAGCTCATTATGCAAATTTATTATAACTTTAATAATATTTAGTTTTCCCCAAGTAATCACAATTATGTAGAAAAATAGAATAAAATAAAATTAAAGAAAGGAATAAAAGTTAAAAGAGAACAAGACTTAATGAAAAATTAATTTTGGCTTGATAGTTGTTTGACGTTCACGTATCCTTTAGCGTAATGAAACTCAAAGTACGTCGTTCTTATAAAATGATTGTGTGTTGATAGATTTTAATTAAGAAATAGAATGAAAAAATATTGATTGATTTTAATTTTTAAAAATGGATTTTTGACTTGACAAATTATTAAAAGAGAAATCTTTTTTTTTTTTTGCATTTAGATTCAAGTTAACATTAGCGACATAAATCCTTACAATTTAATAGTATGTGAATGAGACATCCACTTCTCAATCACAACTATTAATCGTTGATAGATAAATATTTTCACTTTTCATTTTTTTTTAATTTTTTTTAATTTTTTTTAGTGGTCCTAAAAATCAAATCAAATAAAATGAAGAGAAACAAACTCTACACCTATAAAAAAAAAGACCAGCACCCAAAAAAATAAAACATAAAAAAAAACCTAACCCAACATCAACCTAGCACCCAAAAAAGATTAAAAAAAAAAACCAATACCCCAAAGATCCAACAAGCCCAACAAAAACTCTTACTAGGAACCAAATAAAAATGCTGACCCAAATAAAATTGCCGCGCTAACCTAATCTCCCCTAAATCCTAGTTGCCCACAAATCTGAAATAGCAGCAAGACCAAGGGGTGAAGGCGGCGGTGTTCTGTAGAGGAGGAAGGGAAAGCTTCTCGGCGGCGGTTGGCGCGACTTGGGTGGTGGATAGGCGGCGGCTAGCTTCGCAATCTGGTCTGCTCACGGTGGAGGGTGGCTGATTCGCGGTTACGGAGTGGCTGGCAGGAGGAGCTTCACGACGGTGGGATTCTCGCGGGGTTGGTGAGGTCGCGAGCTTCGGCGGCTTAGGCATGAAGAACAGGGTGTGGGGGGCTATCTTCGCGGTGGCGCTGGAATGGGAAACGATCAGGCTCAGGCTTCACGGATGGCGCGCGAGCGGTGGTGGTGGGCAAGGCGGGGGTTGCATGTGGTGGTTTCTCTTTTCTATTTCCTTTTTATTTGGTTCAATATTTGTTGGACGCTTGACTGAGTTTTATGATGATGGTTGTAATTGATGATATGGTAATGGTAGAAGCTATGTGATGGGAATAGGTGTGTGAAAGGTTGAGGATGATGATGATGATGATGATGATGATGATGATGATGATTATGTCTAGTGACAGGTTATTGTTGTTGCTCTCCCCCTGGGTCTCTTCTTCCCTCTTATTTATAAGTAAAAAGGTTTTGTGTTCATGTTGTTTGAGCTTCCAGGGAGACAAGGCAGCGTTGCTCCCCCACTAGTTCTTTATACCGCATGCCTCTGAATTCCCCACTATATGCTAGCATGGTCCATTTTCATTTTTATTTGCTGGGCACCCATAATGCACTGGCTTGTGTAGGAGAAAGAAAACCCATAGGCATGGCAGTGGAGGCTAATTTACGCAGGGATGGGGTGTAATAGCTAGCGCACTTTATCTTGTTCTTCTCCCTTTCTTTTCGGATTGGTGAGGATGGATGATACAATTAAAAAAGGACCTTCGATTATGGAGGCAAAATGTAATGAAACTGAAAGATAGGGGTGCACATCACAGTGGCAATAGGCCATTAAAAAAAGAAAATGGACAGGCACATGCTATTTTCTATTTTGATTTTTTTTTTGTATTTTTGAATTTTTCAAAAGCAACAGCACAACTTTTCTTTTTATTTTGCTCAAAAGGGATAAATGAAAAGACTATCGCAAAAATTTTGGGTGTTATAAATTTTCTTTTTTTGGATTTTCTTGTTTAATTGGTTGGATAAAATTGGGTGTTCACAATATGCAAGAGCTTGAAACATAAACATGGATGCATGTTCATTTTTATATTTTGTTAAGCTCAAAACTCAAGACTTTTAAAGAATGAAACTCTTTTACTCCAAATAATCTTAATACAAAAAAAGTGAGCTTTAGAGTTCTTATTACCATGGTTCCAAAAATTATATTTCTTGAACTCATCATCAAGCTCAAAAGAATCAACTTAAAGAAAATTAATTATTATTCCATTAATCTTTTGACAACAAAAACTAAACCTTGAGCTTTAGAGGTCTATTATATGATGGATTTACAACCATCACCATGATTCCTCATCATCAAACCATGGTCATCATTAAGCCATAAAAATCGAAATTTAAAGAAAAGAACAAGAGAAAGAACATGAAATAAAATCCCTACCAAGTTGTCTCTTGTTTTCAAAAGAGGAAGCTAGATTTTTTATAAAGTAACAGAAGAAAATCTGCTCCTAGTGATGGTGATGATTTTGGCCAAGGGAAGTTAGAATGGAGGAAGGATTTTTCTTGTGTACTTGTGTTTGGAAATGGAAAGTTTAGGTGTTTAGGAGTTGATCTATGGTAGAGATGTGTTAGTTTGAGGTTGAGAACTTGGATGAATGTCAAGAATGGAGTCTCTTGGAGATGGAGGAGGAAGAAGAAGAAAGCTTAGAGTTCTTGAGAGAATTAGAGAATTTTTAGCAATCTTGAGCAAGACAACTCCAAAAAAGTAAATGGTAAGGTAATGATATGTTTGTAAGTGCATTATTTGTTGAAATAAATAAAACATGAGGGTGATGAAGAGTATGGAGGCTGTGACTTTGTTTGGGAATAATGGGAGACAATTTTGATTCTTTGATCAGTGGTAGGACATATAGGATAGCATATTTAATTAGGTAGCGAATTATGAATTGGTAATTTAGTGTAAATGGTAAAAATCAAGTGTTTAGGATTTACCAAGACAAGGTAAAAGAGTAATCTTATACTAGTAATGGAGTTAATCTCAATTAAGTTGAAAATCAATTAGTAACATAAGTCCTAATCTTAAGACAAAGAAAGAAAATGCACTAGATTTACCTTAATCTTAACATTATTGAGTTTATATGAGTCCTTGTAATTAAGAAAGGAAATTAAAATTTCCCTAAATAATTCTTAGGCTCTAATTACATCAAGTAATTATTTTTAAGCCAAGATTAATGAATGAAATCAATTTGAAATGAATTAGAGCCTAATATTGCCTTAATTACTTGAGTGAACTTATTAAGCACTAACTAGAGATAAAGAAGTCATTTCACATAAAAAATCCCTGGAATTACCTGAACATTTCCAGATATTACATAGCACAAACATTTTAGACTTCCCGTGATGACTTGGGTTCAAAGATTACTCAATCTCTTATTAAATTACCATAGGGATAATTTGGTAATTTTACATAAAAAACCAGGAGTTAGGATTTTTACCTCAACATCAATATATCACAAATAATTCCCTTCAAACATAAAACTAACCCCTTGAGGATAGTCGGATTGACTATTTTCAATTTCTGGAAATGACCTAAGGAAATTTTAGTCATTTTACATATGAAAAATCAGGATTTGTGATTTTCGCACAAATTGCTATCTAAGCCGCATATAAGTTACCCTAATGTTAAAATTTCTTATTAAGGATTGTTCAAACTTAAATCTCATGCAAAAATTACCTAGGGGTATTTTGGTAATTTTGCATAATAGGAAATTGTTACACTATATACAAAATAGGATCTTTCTAAGGCCAATCCTCAAGAACACTCCCTATGAGCTATAGGAAACCCAACATTTCATATTTTCACATTCCTGGCTCATCATGCTTTGTCCTTAACACCAGGGACAAACTTACAAAGTTTGATCCTAAATCCGATGATGATATTTTCCTAGGATACTATTCTATCTTTAAAGCTTATAGAGTGTACAATAAGAGAATGCTATTCATTGAAGAGACTATTCACATCAAGTTTAAGGAGCTCAAGAAGGACTTTGCTGATGATTGAAGAACCTGGAAGAAAGTCTTGAAAGATTAAGTCTAAAGGAAACTTCTGATAGCAAGAAGATGAAAACAAACCTTCAGAAAGTAAGCTCTAGAACATAAGCACTTCAGAAAGCTTGCTCAAAACTCCAAAGCAATCAGAAAGTAGCATTTTTTAGCATGAAGAAAAGCAATCTGAAGATGAAGGAGAAACGAAAGACCTTCAAAGCCACATAAACTACAAGGGAGTCTCTGAATTAAAGGTAGTTTCTCAAAACAAGTTCTCTGAGACATTTCCAAGGGTGTGAGAACTAGATCATCTCTAGAAATATGTCAAATTGTGCTTTCATCTCCATCATTGAACCTGAATGCATTTATAAAGCTTTAAGTGATCAAAGTTGGGTGGATGCTATGTAAGAAGAACTGGACCAATTCAAGAAAAGTAAAGTCTGGACACTTGTTGAAAGTCCAAAGGGCAAGACCATCATAGGTATAAAGTGGGTGTTCAAGAATAAGCTCGATGAAGCAAGCAAAGTCATTAGAAACAAAGCAAGATTGGTTGCACAATGTTATAATCAACAAGAGGAAATTGATTATGATAAACCTTTGCACAGTAGCTAGACTTGAAGCCATCAGGAATGCTATTTGCTTTGCGCCTTCAAGGATTCATTTTCTACCAAATGGATATTAAGTCTGTATTTCTAAATGGATTCTTCTCTAAGGAAGTTTATGTGAGCCTCTTGGTTTTGAGAATGAAGACCTTCCCAACCATGTTTTTAAGCTAATGAGTACCTTTTTGCTAAGAATGAGTTCAAGAGAGGTAAAGTTAATACTATCTCGTTTAATCTTGAGCAAGATAATAACTTTTTGATTTCTCCAAATATATGTTGATGACATCATATTTGGTGCTACTGATCATTCTCTTAGTGAAAAGTTTTCAAAATTAATGCAGAGTGAATTTGAGATGAGTATGATAGGTGAACTAAAATTCTTCTCGTTGGAAAATAAAATAGCAAAAGGAAGGAATCTTGATCTATCAAGAAAAATATACAAAGGAGCTTTTGAAGAAATTTAATATGGATCAAGCTAAACCAATGAGCACCTCCATGCATCCATATCAAATCATTGATGGATGAGAATGGTGAAAGTTTCAAGTAATTATCATGGAATGATTAGTTCATTATTGTACCTTACAACTAGTAGACTAGACATTCAATTAAATGTGGAAATTTATGCTAGATTTCAATCTAACCTAAAGCAATCACACTTAAATGCTGTTAAGAGAATTCTTCAATATTTATCAGGTACTACTAATCTCAACTTATGATATGAGAAAGGTACTTCTTGTGAGATTGTAGGTTATTGTGATATTGACTTCGCTGAGACAGAGTTGAGAAAAAGCACCAGTGGTTACTGCCGTTTCTTTGGAAAAAGTCTAATAACATGGTCATGCAAAAGCAAGAATACAATTGCTCTCTCTAGCTTATGTCGAATATGTAGCTCCTAAACTATTGCACCCATATGTTGTGGATAAGGAACTATCTAGAAGATGATCACTTGAGGTATTCCAAAATCTCTATCTTCTGTGATAATACTAGTGTTATTAATCTTGCTAAAAATCCTATCCAGCACTCTAAATCTAAGCATATTGATGTTAAACATCATTTTATCCATGCTCACATTCAAAAAGGAGATGTTGAGTTAATGTTTGTGAATATCTACTAAAAACCAAGTGTCAGATCTATTCACAAAGCCATTAGCTGAAGGCTAGTTTTGTATTTTGAAAATTGTTAAACTTAAGTGTTTTTTAAATCTATAAGCATTCATGCACAAACCATCTCTGGATACTCTCTCTCCATAACTCCCAAGCTGAAACCCAAAAGAAGAAATCAGTTTGCAAGACCATGTATCTACAAGTTAAGAAAAAAGATGGGTCAGAAAGTGATTAGTGAAGCTCAGAAAGAAAGCCCTTCAGTAAGTGCTCTCAGAAGTCAAGAACCACTATTTCTAATAATGATGAAAAGGCGGATAATTCCCACTCTTTTAAGTTTCTTTCTCCCACTGTTGCTTCACCTTCAGTCAATCATGTCACATAACTTAAATAACCCCCTCTCCTTATACATTACCTCTTTCTACCTTCATCTTCAACCTCAAACATGTTACCTCAACCGTTTCCTCTCCTCTAGAACCGTAACCTTATTCTCTTAAACCTATGTTTGTCATAACCGAAACCACTCTCTACCTTGCTACCATCCCTACTCAAAATCCTTTTGAGCTTCAACATTTTTTAATGACTGAAGGAAAACATTACTCCAGTCACATCGCTAACATGATAACACTTCTCATGTTTTGTAACACCCTAATATTTAACCCAATACACCCAAGACGTATTAAGATTAATTATTAGTTATTACCTCCTTTTAAATTCATTTGTAGAATTACTTAGCGAAAATACGGGTAAATTTTTTTTTTGAAACACATAAACCAAATGCGAGCCGTTGAATACCATCACGACCGAAATGTAAAACGGAGAGAAATTAAACATACAATTGAAAGTAATAAAGAACACATCCATTAAAAAAAAAGCAAATGCCATAATAATATATTAAGAAACATAGTTTGATACATTAAACGAAAGATAGAAACAAAAGTCGTACCCTCATAAGAATGGAGAGCTTGCAGGACATAAAACATAAAGCAAAAAGTAAACATAACATTAAATACAAGGGAGCCCCAAAAGATCAAACCCCTATAGCTACCCCTCCTCTCCACCGGTGACGCTACCCTTATCCTAGAAGGTATGTACCTAATGAACTGGGCAAGCTCCTCGGGTGTGTGTAAGTGGAAAGGGGATGAACGTGACCTCCTCTACGGGGCACATCTTTAGGCGTCGAGCTAGCCTCCGCGTCAATGTGTCCTCGCCCCTTCCAAAGTCCATGGGAACCGGAGGAGATCCCTTTGAGTAGACGTGGGTGGGGAATCCTCCGATGGATCGGCTCGAATGCCTTGAGCGAGGAACATAGTCGTAGTCGGACCCGCCAAAGCGAAGGGCGCACGACGAGTCCGCTCATCGTGGGTCCAGTCCTCTGATCTGATTCACCATACGGAGGTAAGAGTGAAGTGAAACGGAACGGATGCGAATGGGCGTCCCATGTATGCAAAATGAGGAAGCACAACGACCTTCAAAATGATATGACTGATGCTCCGGTTGTAGTGCACCTCCCAAAAGGCGTATCAACAAAGATCATGAACGATGCTATCGGAATTTGAAGACGTTATGGAAAAAAAAGTAGAGGGAGTGATAATCTTGCTAAAGAATCTAGGAGGAATCCTCTACACTAATGTCATTGTTTACGTCCCAGGAACCTTGGGTTTATTATGAAAAGGTTTAACATTCAAAGATTCATTATGAGATTTTATAAAAGCAATTATCCAAGGTCCGTATCTTTTATGATGAATCTTAATATATGTATGCAACATAGCAAAACATGAATGCATGGCAATACTTTATGCAAACAACCAATAAACATGTCCTCAAATAATGCATCATCATATAAGTGACATGTAACTTCTCTTGATAATCTTTCTTTTTCATAAGCAAGATACTTCACATCTTTTCTCGTTTCTCAAACTTGTGACATCAAGGTATAAAAATAGTAACCGCACCCTAAAACTAGGCTATGAGCTCATACCTCAACTGGTCGTCACTAGTTCTTACTTATCCTCTTGATAAGCGTAACATAATCACAATAATCCCGACTCCTAGAGTAAGGGTAGGAGGCCTAAGGATCACCCATTATGGGACTTTTTCCTTCTCCAAACGCATCAACCGGTTAAGACTAATGACTTTGTCCACTTTGGCAAGCTAATGTTGATGCCTTCATGTTTTACCTTCTCCTCACGTAGTAGGAGAAGTACATCGCGTCCGAAACTCATCAACGGTTAAGACCACTGACATTGTTCGCTTTGGATGGCTCCAACCATACCCCCCATCCTGTTTACTTTCTCTTACTCAGTAGGAGAAATGTGTATCGGCATATCACATTCAAAATCTTTCTTTTCAAAACTTTCTTAAGTCCCTCAATTTGATGGAAATTCAAGGATATGACTGTATATCGAATTTCCTCAAATTTGAGTCATGCCACATAACTCATTCAACTCATGCCATCTCATTCAATATCTCAATCAATCAAATCTTTAAAAGCCATATAGACATATTCATTCATTCCATCATTATCTAATATCCATATGTACCTCAATCATAGCATGCCGTATTATCACATCAATTATATCATAAGTTCACACAATCTTATGCACATAACATCAATACTCTCAGTATACATAAATACACTCATTCACTCGATCATTAACTCACTCCATATCTCCTATCTTGCAATGTCTTATGCTTTAACCTTTATGGGTCTAATCTTGTGTTCTAATTATCTTATTGCCCATTATAAACCTTGGATACACCTAAATGATTAATACTTGTAGTTCTCTCTAATTTTTATGCTCTTAACTCTTCCAAACAGCATTGCATAAATCAAGCAAGATGACATATTTATTACTGGTTCTAGAACTCTTTGACCCTTTCTAAGTTCGTCTTGGCCTAAGGCTCTATATTCAATTCCTAAACCAATTATGAGGGATTCCTACACATATCCACTAATTATAAACCATTTTCCTTAAGTCCAATTATGCTGGAACAGAATTTACAATTTCTTGTGTCTAAGTGTTCTAGAATTCTCATTTTAAGTCCTTTCTAGTTACTTGTTCTTTCCTAACTTTCCTAAATCGTTACTTCACTCAAACATAATTTTACACATCTTAACACCAGAATTAATACAGTGGCCAAAGGAACAAGGCAGAACCAAATGATATAGCTCACATAATCACATAATTTCATGATTTAAATGCATATAAGTTGCTAGTTTTCTCTTGGAATAATTTTAGGAACTCAAAACTCTTTTAGAAACCAATTAATCTCATTAAAATCATACAAATATGGGTGAGGTCAGTAGCTAAAATATTTTGTTCATGAATTAGATTTAAAACATAAAATCTTGTTCATAATATTCTTTAAGTTCACCTAAGCTTAGAAAAATTCCAAGACATAGGCTATGGGCACTTATAATTAGATGAACTATGAAGTCCATCATCATCATCACAAGGCCAAAATGGCATTCTTGAAATGCTTCCATTTTCTAAAACTTTACTTGTGATACTTGGGCAAGTCTTTGAGCTCTAGAATATTTAGGTGATGACATAAACATAAACACTATGCACTTTATTTTACTCTTCATTATAAAGTAAAGTGAGAGCATAAAATAAATATGAGATGCAACCTCATTATTATCTTTAAAGATTAAGTGATGACTTGAAATATAAACATGAAATGCAAGCTTGGAAATTTAAACATGATAATGCAAGTTCATTTATTTATTCTTGAGAGTTAGTGATGGCATCAAAATAAACATGGTATGCAAGGCATAAACTTAAACATGAGTGCAAGTTTGTTTATCTTAACTAGAGCTTTGCAAGACTTTAGAGGAACATCACAACCTTAACCCAATATGTATCTTAACAACATAAAGTGAGCTTTAGAGTTCTTAGCACCAGTCTTCAAAGAAGTCTTTGGTTTGAACTTCATCATCAAGCTCTAAGAAAATGGACTAAGACATAAACCTCAACACTTATCTAAACAAACATAAAAAGAACTACTCATATTCTTTATTTTATTGCTCATGGGCTTCAATCTAGAGTAAACTCTTAGAGCGGCAACCAACTTTAAGGTTGGCAAGGTTAAGCTTAGAGCTCTTTGAAAACATCGGATTAATTTTCTTAAATAAACCTTTAGTGAGATACTTAACATTTTTATCAAACTTGGTACAAAGAAAGGAAAGGAAAATGAAACCTTGTTAAGGAAAAGGAAAGGAAAAACCACAATCTTTGAGCAAGGAAAAGGAAAGAAACCAAAAGCATATATGGTCCAAGACCAAGTTTTTAAGCTTTAGAGGTTTTCTCACATGACATCACAAGACCATTATCTTGAAACCTCATCATCAAGCCAAAGTTTTTCTCACAAAAGGCCCTAAGGCCAAAATAAAAAAAGAAAAAAGTTTGAAACCAAGAGAAAACTAGAACTTTCTTAAAGAAAGCAAGTAAAACTTTGAAAATAAACCCTTACCAAATGAAGTCTTGAAAGAGATGAAAGAAATCTTGTGTTCTTGATGAAATGAGAAGACAAAATCTTCTCTTGGATGATGATGCGAATTTGGCCAAGGGAAGAACAAGGAAGATGGATTTTCCTTGAAAGAGTAAGCTTGGAAATAGAAAGGTTTGGTGTTTGAGAGGTGGTTTGAGGTGGGGAGTAGTGGTTCAAGGTTGTTTGTGATGGTTTGTGGTGGTGGAAAGGTTTCTTTGATGGTGGAGGAAGAAGAAAAAGATGAAGAGAATTTGAGAGGAAAAGAGAGAAAATTGCAAGAAAGCTTAACTTGGCAAATGATCTAAAGTGTAACCAAGTTCTCTAATGCTTGGTATTTATAGAAAAATGAAACAATGGAGGCTGCCATGGAGAAGGATGGCCGATGGTTTGAAGGCCATGGAGGAAAAAATCTTGAAACGTCATTCAAAGGCATGGTTGGAAGCAGCTAGGTATGGGCAAGGCATGGCTTAGGCATGGTCTTTGGAGTGAAATAAAATCAACATGTGACACAATACAAAGGGTATGAATTTGGCTAGATTTTCCAACCGAGGAAGGAGAAAGAAATTGTCCATGTAATTGTGGTTTAATGATGTGTTTAGGTGTTTCTTTGATTAAGATTTTGATTAGGAGTTTGTAGAAAATGTTTAGGTAAGGTAATGGTTAATTAAGGTTGTCAAGACTTGATTTAGGGGGTGGTCTTGTTAGATTAACAAATTAAAACTCTTTTCAAGTCAAATTAAGTCATAGACAAAGTTCCTTGATTTAAGGAATTGGAGAGAGAAATTACTATTCAAGATTCCATGACTAGAAATCTTGAATCAAAGAATGAAATTAGATAGTAACTAAGCAATCTTAGGTTCTAATTAACCTTAATAAATTATTTTGACTCTAGATTAATTATCGAAATAAATTAATCTTTGGTTAGAGCCTAATATTGTTTAGGTTTGATTAATTACGTCATTAGGTCACTGTACATTGTTCTAGGGCCAAATGGTAATTTTGCACTAAAACCTCCCTGGACCTCCAGTTACTAAACATCATAAACCACTCAAAAACATCATTCCAAACTTCCTGGAAAAGTTCCGGGCTCAAATGACACCTTTACTCGCAAAACGTACAGGGTATTTTGGTCATTTTGAGTTGAAGTTCGAAAACAATTTTCACCTTGGATATCAACATTAACTTCATAATCCCTTCAAACATTGAGTTGACCCATTTGAGGACTGCGAGGTCGCTACCCTTGAATTTTGGGTAAAAGTGACCTCAGGGCATTTGGTCATTTGTACTCAAATAGAAAATTCTGGGCATTACATGTTTGATTAACCTCACCACCAGCAACACTACGCTGACCATTTCTAAGTGGCCTATAGCCCAGCAAAAGACTTAGACAAGAAATTGATAGTTCAAGTTCTCACCCTTCTAGAAGGTCATCTCCTTCCAAGCATTTGAAGGTTTCTCAAGCTTCTCCCATGCTTCACTTGGGATGGTCACC
Source organism: Dalbergia oliveri (assembly GCA_030441495.1). Taxonomy (NCBI): domain Eukaryota; kingdom Viridiplantae; phylum Streptophyta; class Magnoliopsida; order Fabales; family Fabaceae; genus Dalbergia; species Dalbergia oliveri. Next base: position 63,155 of record JAMLFY010000113.1, read on the forward strand.
CCTTCTATTCCCAGTAATTCGGGTTTCCAACTCAATAATGACCTCTTATATCATAGGCATTGATCTAGAGCTAAGCATAACCAATCTCTCCAATATCATCCATGCTCCTAAACCAAATGTGTCTATTAAAGGATAATTAGTTATAACCTTGGGTGTCATAGCAGGAAGAGGTATCAGAATGTCTCATGGATTCTCCAGCACCAACCTTAGGAGATAACCATGTGATATTGACCCCAAAGCTCTCAAGTCTTCACTCTAATCCACCTCTCATTCTTCCGCATTGGAAGCACACATTTGCTCATTGGGATGGAACTGGCATGCTGATTGTTCTGTTTGTTGGCAAAGAAAGGTAACTCTGCCTGTATAATCTTTGATACATGCTAAGTGCCATCTCTCTAGGGAAAAGAGGATTGTTGTTGTTCTTTATGGGATCCTATTGACCAAGATCTTCGAGTACTTGCAATACCCGTTGGAAAACGAATGGTACGAGTATATGGAAGGAACTATGTACTCTCTAAGTTCTTTCAATACCATAAGAAAACCAACCATGTCTGCTTCACTTGTGTGTAACACCCTCCAAGTTTCACATTTACCCGAGTATGGACATAGAATTAGCAGAGTATTACCTGCAAGTTTCGGATCTATACTAGTTGAAATAATCAATGACACAAAATGTCGCAATACATATACTACCATAACGAGATTTACATATATGGCATAAGGTCGGAGTCACTATATATACATCATAAGGGCAAGACCAACAAATGACCCCGAAAAGTATAGGACTCGATGCGAACGAGGCTAATCCCCTACCTTATACTGACCACTCAAACACCTGCGACAAAACAGCATATGTACATATACAACAGAGCAAAAGAAAACCAAAAGTATCATCCTGTAGGTAGTTAAGGTCCTAACACTATCCTATCTCTATGTACAATGCATCCGTCTCTTAAGGTCTCACTCCTCGTCAGGAAGCCATTGGCCATCGGGGCGATGACCTCACCTCCACCGGGGCACCGAGGGCTCCTCAGAGGGATCTAGTCAGATGAGAGGATGACGAAATGGGTGCATCGCGGCTTGATACACGGGTGGAGCGAGGGAATCTCAAACACTAGATGGGCCATATGAAAGGGCACACCGTCATAAGGAAAAGCGGTCGAAGTCCACGGAAAGACCGAAGTCCTGAAGGAGCGATCAAAGAACATGTAGATTCGGAATTGGAATAACCAACAGCGTACATGGAGTTGCAAGCCCGGATCGTATTGCCACACCCATTGTGGCGAATACAGAAAAACACCAGGACGCATCTGCAAATCTAACAATATAATACATACAACTTCAGGGTGAGAATATTATAAAATTCTCAGTAGGATAGTTTCCCCATATACTACACATAGTAGGGATAAGCAATTCATGCATATACAATATTCATACAAAGTCATACACAGAAATTCTAAAAACCCGAGGCCGAGAACTAAGGATAATATCACAATAATCGATCGAGTAATAATATGTACAATCAGAAAACTCTATTTCTCATATCTTCCTCAATTTTCTCAACATAAGGAAGGCTTATTCTCAGAGAGAGATACATTCACATTTCATAATTTCATAGAGGACCATAGACTGCTAGGACATGAGCTCATTCTGTTCGAAATTACCGAACTTCATTTTTTTCCATTTTCGGATCACTCAGAGGTCTATGCCTAGCCGACACGTCTATCGACTCAATACTTTTCTAGGGAAGTCCTTCTTTTTGCCTTCCCTCTCAGTTCTTTCTAAGCCTTGTTTCTGTTTTCCCCATATGTTTCAAACATACACAGGAGATATGTACATACTATCATAGAATTTCAGCCATTTCCACATCTCATTATCCTGGCAGAATTGAAGTTCCAGGCACAACAATTTATTACCATACCAAACAACCATTCCAACCTTAAGGAAAATTTCACATGACACTTCAATGTGTCTAAAACAACCTGTAAAAATTTCAGGGCAATCAGAGTTATATAACCACTTCAATAAAATAGGCAAATCTGGTGGTCAGAAGTCACAAATTCATAGTCCAGACTTGTGTTTTCAAAATACTTAGCCCTAGAATTCGATGGAATAATGGTACAAGAAAATTCACAGAGGTATTTCAACATGTTATTAGTCTTGTGTAAAAATTTCAGGAGCTATCTCAATCAATTGCTATGATTAAGAATTCGGGAAAGTTTGTTACTTCATCTCAACAATCAGCAGGACCAGTTATAATTCGGTTCCTAATTTTTTTGAGGCATCAAACCTTAGAATTAACCCTAAAAAAATTTGTGTATTTAGTTTAAGGGTAACTACAACATATAATTTTCATGGCTTATGAAACCACCCAAAATTTCCAGAAAATTCGTGAAAAGTTATGATTACAGAACAAGGAATCAGTCCAGCAACCTATTCCAACTTCACTTTAGAGAAAACCCATTTTAAAACCATCCAAACACAACACAAAAATTCATACATAAATATCAATATGTTAACCATCAGTATCATCAAAATTTTCAGAATTAGGGCAAGCCAAAACAGAATTGAAAAATTTCACAAGGAAGGTAGGCAGAAAACCCTACTCTTGAAGGTTCAAGTCTCTATCTCTAGCTTGCTTCAAGGTGGGATTTCTTCACAACCAAAACTCCCTACACAACTTCAAACCCTCCTCTGATCACTGACGATGTGCAAGAAGGATGGGGTTCTTGAAATTTCAATCGGTTATAATTGTAGAGGTGGAAGTGTAGATCAATTTTTGTGAAGGAAGATTTGGGTTTTGATGATTCTAAGTGGGTCTTTGTGAGAAGAAAGCAAGATAGAGCTCTTGGCTATGGAGGAACTTCTTCCTCTGGTTTTTCCCTTGCAAGGTCGAGTTTGATGTGGCTTGCTTAAGAAGATTAAGTGACTAGGCTTGTCATAAATCAAGGCAAGATATTTGTAAGAAAATCATGATGAATTTGGTGACTAGGCTATGATGGATGGCTAGGATTTGATCTTGGATTCCAAGATGAAATCTTGGCCTTCCACTTGTGTTAATTTGGGGGATATTATCTAGTTGTAATGGGTGTGTCTTTCAATGTTAAAAACCGCACACCGAAACTCACCGAACGGGTAAACACCGTACCCACCATCTATATTACCCGTAAAGCAATTCTAAGCATAACATTATCATTTCCACACATGTCTAATCCTATTTTCATGTTCCTAACTTTGGGGCACCGGGTCCTAATTCTCCAGTTTTCATGGCCTGGCAGCTGCGGCTGCAAGTACTATTCAATTTTTTTTTTTGTACTTGCTCATGGAGCCGTGCTCATCACAACCACGTCTGCCAGAATTCTAATATTCCTATTAAGTTTTCCTCAATTAATATCTGAAGAAACTAGGATGTTACATGGTGTCAGGAGATAGAGTCTAAGAATAAGAGAT